>PVJA010004588.1:0-84996 GCA_004027025.1 Myocastor coypus
TGAGGCCTGGGGGGGGGGGGCTCGGATGTGCTCCGAGGAGGAAGCCAGGAAGTGTCAACAGGTGCTTGCTGTTACAGTTTTCAGTTTAGAATAGGGCGACTCCTTGCCTTGCTGAGCCTGTGGGGGTGGGGGGGTAACCTTTTCCAGGGTCTGTCTTCTGGCCAGCTGTGTGAGTGGATTTCTGAAGGCCTGGCCTCACCTCTGCCTGGGTGCCGTAAGCACACTCACGAGTAGTGTGTGCTGCCTGGTCTTGTGAGTGGCAGGGCCTGGCTGAGCTCCTTAACGATTCGAGCCTCTCCCAAAGGCTTCCGGGTGCCGGCAGACAAGGGCTGTAAAGTTTCAGTGTGCTGTAATTCTTGCTTAATACAATTTCAGGTAACGTTAGGGATGGCTAGGAAATCCTTTTGGGTTTGAACTGTATGCTTGAGATGTGCAGATTGCTTAGGGATCCATACTACACATGAGAACTGGTTTCCACATGGCCTCCTTGTGGGACCTGGATTTGATTGCAACCACTGGCTGGGGTAAGCAAAGGTCTGGACAGTTCCAGCTGCACCCGCCTGAGTGACATGACCAGGCAGTGAGGGCGTGGCTGGGGATCCCACTCTCCTCCTGGAGCAGTCATCCTGGGCCGCAGCTCTGTGTGTCAGAGCTTGGCTGTGCTGGGACAGGCCCAGGCTGTGCAGGACCCTTTGCCCACAGCCTGTGCCTGGTCTTTCTGAGGAAGTTTGTGGAAGCCCACTTTGGGAAAGTGGGCCCTGTCCGAATGACTGCTGAGGTTTGTGAGAGGTTGAGTTTAGTGTCCCGGGAAACTTTGCTATTCATTAAGGTGGCGCTGTTCCCCTCCATGCACCTCCTGGAGGAGTGCACTGTACTCGTTGGCCTGAAGACCTAGGCTCTCTTCTGAGTGAGTTTCGGCGACCACACATGGTCCTACTCTTGCTTTAGCGTAGTTGACTGATGCTTGCTTTTTGTGAGTCGCGAGCACGTTCTACTGTGCTCGACATGGAAGTAGCCCTGGAGTGGAGCAGCCTGTCGGAGTCCTCAGATCAGGTGCCCTGGGTTGGGTTGCCTGAAGTCCTGGCATGGTGACCAGTTGTCTGAACAGAGGAAACTGACTCCAGAGAGGAGTGTGTGCAGACTGGCACCTGGGAACCTGTGGAGCCAGCTGTGGACAGTGGCTAGGTTTATTGCGATTTGAGGCTGGGACTGAACGAATTCCGCCTCGCTCATCTCCCATGGAGTCTGTCCAAGGCGCTCTTCAGTTGTGTGTCAGGGAATCTTCCTCAGTGCAGTGGGCCTGGAAGGTGCGATGAGGTCTCTGCCAGAAGCGGCAGAGTGCCACGCACTGCTGCGAGGTGCCTCCCGGGACTCGAGCTCCCAGTCTTCCGCGGATTTAGGTCTGGGTCCTGATCCCGCTCTGCACACACGCTCCGCTCTCGGCCGAGCTGCTGCTTCCTCCACGTGTTTCTCCTGTTGGAAGAGAGTGGCTGGCTTGGGCTTTGGTGGGAAGGGTGAGTGGAAGGGTCAGAGGTGTGGGAGGTGGGGTTGCAGTGTTCTATGGATCCCTACAGAGCAGCTGAGTGTAGGTGGCAGGTGCTGAGGACACCTGGCCGGGTGATTACGGTGATGCAGGGTGACATGAGGACTTTCATTGCTGTTGTCTGGCTCCTTCCACCCAGGTGTGTTTATTCAGAACTGATTTAAGGTGAAAATTGCTGTTTGCAGCATTCATGTGGTGGGTGGTTTCTTGACTAAAGTCTGCAGATTGCTCAGTCAGGAGAAAGATCTAGCCTTTGGAAGGAAGAACACCTGCCCCGTAGGCGCTGGACACTCACGTTGACTCCTCCTGTGCTTCCTGATCCCACATCTCACTGGGATGTGTTCTCTAGGGACTCCTCTTGACATCAGCTCATAGGGACCGTAGGGATCCTACCCGCTGTGTTCTGCAGAGAGGCAGCAGCACTTGGTGTCCTGCAGGCGCAGTGACTTCTTGCCATCTGTGTGGAAGTCCAGGCAGGCTAAAAGGCACTGCTCAGAGTAACGGGGCAGGTCTTGGTGTCCTTTCAGGTGTTAGGTGTTTGTAGACCTTACAGACTTAGATAATTCTGAGTTCTTTTTTTTTTTATAGCCAGCAAGTTCAGGGGAGATGTCGAAGAAGCTGGCAGATGGACCTGTCAAGGATGCCAAAGTGGAAGCGGAGGTAACCGTGGTGGGCGAGGTTTTGGGAGGCGTCTGCTCACAGCTGAGTTGTTGCAGCGCATGCTCTGTCCTCTCCTCATCCAGCGGGCTGGGAGGAGAGCATGGTTTTATCTTGTTGTAAAAGTGGGGATGGAAGTGGTTTTCCACCTGGTGAGACAGATGGGTTTCTTTTGAGTAACCCAGTGTGCAGGACACAAAGGGACAGGAGGTCGCTTGTGGAGGGATGGAGTCCCCAGGCTGCCAGGCTGCTGGGCCATGGTGGGCCCTTGTTGCACTCTGCCTGACTTGTCTGGGTCCCTCCCTCTGGTGTGTTTCTGGTACCTGAGGTGACACTGTGGCTTCTCATGGCTGTCTGGCTGTCCTGGCTGTCAGACTCAGCCACCAGGCAGAGGCTGGCCCCTGGACAGTGAGATAACCTCAGGGCAGGGGAGCTGGAGCAGTTGAAGTCAGCTGGGAAGCCCTGGGCCACTCGTGTGGGGGGGGTGCGAGGGGGGGTCGCGCAGCTCTGTGCTGTTTCCCCAGCTCCGTGCTCTGCTGAGCGGTAAGTTTTCTTTCCCGGTGTTTACAAACATTGACCAGCAGTTTGGTCAGTGATGGGCTGCATGTAAAGATGCGGGCCTGTGAGACCCCTGGTAGCCATCTTTGTTTGCATAGAGGCACTTTGTCTGGGAGGTGTCTGGCTGTCTTAATTTGAGCCAGTGTACCCTGTTCTGGTCACATGGAGGAAACTGCAGCGGCCCAGTGGAGACCACGTCACGTTCGTCGTTGAGCAGCAGTGTATGGCTGGGATAGTCACAGAGGTTAGGTCCCTGCATGCACATCTGGGGGCATGTTCCTCCATGTGCACAAACACAGCTGTGTTCTACAGCTCTACAGCTGTGCAGAGCTCCACATTCGGGGTGTAGGGGTTGCACCTCCTCTCAGGCTGCACTCACAGCCCCCAAGTGCTGGCTTACACCCTGCTTTGTTGCTGTGAGTTCCCCTTAAAGCCTGTGGCTGCTGTTGCTGTTTTCAATACTTGTCCTTAAGCAGAGCTTGAAAAAAATGTCTATTAGTGGCTTGCTGTGTAAGACGTCTCTTAATTCTTTTTTGTTTTCTTTAAGGTGGAGGTTTCTGGCAAAGCATCCAGGTCACAGGCATCAAAAACTTCAAAACAGCAATCCAGAAATTCAGTGGAAGGTACGCAGAGTGGTAGCGAGACCTGCTGTGTTTCATCGCCGTGTTCCCCAGAGCTAGGAGCGCAGCGCTGCTGAGGCTGGAAGGCAGCCCCTTGCCTCGTCTGGGAATGAGCAGGCTGTATAGAAAGGCTGAGGACCTTGTGCGTGTGCAGCTTTAGGTGTGTGCCTTTTCACCAGAGGCAGGGCCGCCTCCCTTGGCTGGAGATTGGTGTGGGATCCTTAGAGTCTGAGTGAATTTTCATTTTCTAGAAATACTTGTTGGCTGTCCAGATGTCCTGGACCTTTCTTTGGCATTGGTAGATAAAAGTTCATCCTGGTGCTGGCTGGAACCAGAGCATAGAGGCTGATGATGGCTGTGTGTTTTGGAGTGGTACACGTTGGCTCTGGGTCCCTGGGACGGCTGAGCTCCCAGGCCTGACTGGGGTGGGCATTTGCCTAGAGCTTTGAGCCGTGAGGGGCTGTGCTTTCCTGTGCGTTTTTCTTCTTAGCCTTTTCCACGAGTCTTACTTTGGTTCAGGTGTGAGGTGAGGCTCCCAGCTGGCCTCTTCAGTGCCCCTCACCAGCTCTTCAGTCTCTTCGGACCACTGCGTCTGCCTGGCAGTGCCGGCTGCAGTTGGGGGCTGTGGTTGTCCCGCCTCCACTGTCCTCCGCTGTTCTCTGAGCTTCCCCGCAGTTCTTCCCGCAGAAGGCCTGCGCTGTCTCTCATTCGCTCGCTTCCAGGAGAGCTTTAGCCGTCACTTCATCACCCAGAAAACCCCTTCTCCTCCCACATAAGCCAGCTCCTTCCCCCGGGCTTCCCTGCTTTGTGTTAAACATAGGTTTTCTAGTTGGAGGCGTCTGCATCCCTCAGTTCCAAGTTGACAGGGCGTCTCCGGTCTTGCTGGGAGGCGCGTGTGCAGGCACTGTCTTGGTGATGACACGAAAGCTTATTTTGCTAGTTTTCTGGGGAACGCTGTGCCTCTTTTCCTCTCGGTCCCCTCCCCCGCACACTGGGAATTAAATGCAGGACCTTGGGCTTGCTGGGCAGGTGCTGTGCCACTGAGCTGCATCCCTGACCTCTCGCCTTTGTTTTTAATGATACTTGTTAGTCCTGTTGATTTTTTTTTTTTTTTCTGGATCTTTTCAGCAAAGGGATCGATCTCAGGATCTTGTGCTTGCCAGGCAGGCGCTTATGCTGCTGAGCCCTCCCCAGCCCCCGTAGCAATATCTTAGGCGGTCTGGAGGTTCTAGCAGCGGAGCGCAGCTACTTCCCTGTCCTTGACTGAGGCATGGTCCTCCTCTACCAGGGTGATCGTCCTCTTCAGCCGAGTGCACAGCTGCAGGAGGGACACATGTGGAGCACTGAGGGAGGAAGGGGACACCCACCTGGCCAGTCAGGCCGCCCTCACATCCTGTAACTGTATCTTAATGACAGCCTGGCTGGTGAATCCTACCCAAGAGTTCTTAGGTTGACCCTTTGAGTTTTCTAAGCAGATGGCTGTGTCCTCTGTGTTTCTGACCACTCCGGATGTTTTCCTCTGTGGTTATTGGCAAGCTTCTGCTGTCAGGGTCTTTGTGTAATTTCTTTACAGTGCTGGGCATAGCACCCATGGCCTTATGGCACTAAATAAGCAAGTACGTTATTGCTGAGCTACCTTCCCAGCCCTCGTGTGACTGACCTCTGAGGCGTTTTATTAGCAGAGACTTTCAGGCTTTAAGACCCTAAGCATAGAGCTGTTGTCTCAGTTACTCTTCTCTTGTTGCTGGAAGAAATACCCGACACCCAAAATGAAGGAATGAAAGGTTTATTTAGCTCATAGTTACTGGAGGTTTCAGTCCATATTTGGCCGGCTCCAAGGCTGAGTGGTGCATGGCAGAGGGCAGCAGTTCATGGTGGCAGAACAGCAACAGTGGCGACAGAGGCAGCCGACCAACCAGGGAGCAGAGAGCAACAGCATAAGTCTGTCTCTCTGTCTCTCTTTATATTACATTCAGGCTCTCTGCCTCACCCTAGGCTACACCCATAATCCCAAAAGTACTAAAACACAGTAATCCCAGGGATCATGGATCAAGTCCCACGCTCTAGAGGCCCCCGCCCCATGATTGCATGAGGCTGTGGGGGGACAACTAGACACAGACGATACCAGCTGCCCACAGCTTGGTGAGCTCTGCCTTCCCTGCCTGCCTGCCAGGCACTGGCCCCTTTGGCTCGCTGCACCCATACGTCCCCCTGGGCTTGAATAGCCTGTGTGGGCAGTGTCAGGACCCAGAGCTGTGCGAGACACCAGAGCTTTGTCTGCTCACGAGGTGCACCTGGCATCTGCTGTGGAGTGGGAGCGCCACGTCTGTGAGGTGTGCGTTGACCCTTAAGTCCCTGGAGCACACAGAACACATTCACTTGCAGTGTAACAGACCAGGTTTAATATGTTTTTGTTGTGCAATTTCATGTCAGAAGGGACTGTAGAATTAGTGAAAACTATTTTCTCATGAAAAGAAGTATAACTTGCTACAGCAAACTAGAGCTAGCAAGGAGCCATCCTTGAAGCTGCTCAGTGAGCCTAAGCTGCGTTCCTGAGTGAATGGTGTGCATGGACACCCTTTGCTGCCTGGCATTTGCTTCTGAACGATCCCGAGCCTGGTGCTCTAGGGAGCAGTCCCCAGGTCTTGCCCAGCAGGATGTGGCCTGGGCTCCAGAGCACCATGCTGTGGACAGAGAGATGAGAGATAGGAGGACTGAGGGCCTTGCTGGACGGAGCTGGAGGCGGCCCGCTCCCGACACTGCCCTTTGGAGTCACTGTGCTTGTGCTGCAGGGGCTCGTGATGGTGCAGGGAAGCTGGAGTCTGGAAAGAAAACGAGACCCAGGGAAGCAGGCGTGGGGCAGGTGGCAGGGCTTCGCTGAGTCAGCACATCTACACCGGAAGCTGACTGGGGAGACGAGGGCCTGCAGGTGCCTGGGACCCCCGAGCACAGGCCTGAGCCAGCAGGCTGGCCTCTGTGTGGGGCAGATAGTCCAGCAATGGCGCGAGCTCTGGGGGAGGAGTGAGCAAAAGGCAGACGGAAGCAGGAGAGAGAGAAGATCCCACGTGGCTTTGAAACCGAGGGCAGTGAGGCACTCCTGGAGTCCAAAAGAGATGCATCACAGTTGTTTTTTTTTTTTTTTTTTTTTTGTCTTTTTGAGACAGGGTCTCGCTATGCAGTTGAGGCTGGCCTTGAGCTCACTTTTGTAGCCCAGGCTGGTCTCGAACTTGCACCAGTCCTCCTGCCTCAGCCTCCCGAGTGCTGGGATTACAGGCGTACGTCACCACGCCCGGCTCACAGTTGTTTTTAAGAGATCTTTTATTACCTTTTCACTAGCTGCCATGGTGTCTTTAGGGTCTCAAAGTCTATTTTCACTTTCATTGAAATGGTTCAGAAGTTATTTCTGATCTCATTTCCTCTATCGCTTTCTACAGTTGTTTCTTTACTTCAGACGCTGTTATTTCAGAGATTTCAGGTGTGTGATTTCCGATTTCTTCTATGCTATTGTCCCCTGCATTTATTCTGGATGGGCTTTGGGCTTGACATCACATTTTGTTCCTTTGTCATTGTGTGTAGCCCGGCCTTCTGACCTTTGGTGTAGAGCTTTGGTGTAGTTCTAACCTTAGCACCAGATCTGGATCTACCAAGTTCAAAGTCATCCAGGTGGGTGTGGCTCGGGTCTGGCTGCCGAGCTCCACTTCTTCCTGCTGCAGCCCTTGGAGGTGAACCTGCTGTGCCACTCGGGCAAGGTGTTCTGCTCCTGGGTCAGCTGGGTGGGTCTTGCCTCCAGCCTCTCTGCAGGGAGTTCTGCTGCAGGGTTCCACACTGGGCCTGTGGACTGGCCCTGGTTGCCAGGCCTGATGAGTTTCCAGTGGGCCCAGGGTGGTCCCACTCACGCTCCAGGCCTGATTGTTGGGCGGAATCGATATACTATCTTTTTTATTGTCAAGTTTTTTGTTGCTCAGATTAACACATACTTATAGAAGATGGGACATATAACTGAATGTTACCACATGCTTTCAAGAAATCTTAAATTTTTGTTCTTGACTCTCACTGTATTACCTTTTAAAAATTTGAAGTATGTGGTAATAGTTGATATGACAGTAGAAAGGGCACACAGTGAGAAGGCCAAGATTACAGGTGTTTCCGTCACGGCTTTGTATTGCACATTGCTGTCCTACATGTGGCTGCTTGGTTTACAGATGTCAGCAGAGCCAGGGTGAGAATTCTGCCTATTAGCTGCTGTTGTCAAAAACCCGGTGGAAATTACTGGGGCTGTTGCCTTATCCAGCTTGTATATGTGCATGCATGATTTTGCCCCTACCTTATTTCATAGCTTTTCTCTCTCTTTGTTGTTTAATCCTTAAGTTCTGTTATCTTCTACTATCTTGAAGATGACAAAGTAATTTTATGATCTGATTTTTTTTTTTTTTAGGTGACTCTGCCAGTGATGCGGGTAGGTGTGGCTTTGATGTGTTGGTGTGGTTGTGAGTGTGCAGATGTGAGCATGTGCCCTCCCTATGCTCTGTAGTGCACTTGTGAGTGTGAGCTAAGGAAGCAGGACTCGACTGAAGGTTCAGCCTGTATCTTAAGTTTTAATCTTTTATGTGTTTATATTGTAATCCTGAAAACACTGCATTTCAGGATTTTTCACCTCAAAGTATATTTCCAGTATTCAAATGCCAGCTTTCCAAAGTATAGATTTTTGGTGCCGGGGTAGCAGCTCAGTAGCATAAGTGCAAGGGCCTGAGTTCAACCTCTGGTCCTGAAAAACAAAACAAACAAGCAAACAAACACAAAAACAAAAACCAAAGTATAGATTTTTAAAACTTTAGAGTATATTTATCTTAGTTTGAGTTTGTAACTTGCTGAGTTACAAGATTGAAAAAGCTATGTTTATATTATTAAAACAGCATGGCAGTAGCCAGTGTTGAACATTTTTAAAACACAAAAAATAAGAAAAGAAAAAGTGTTGGGCCCAGCAGGATGGCTCAGTGGTCTAGGGCACCTGCTTGGGAAGGCTTGGGCGGCTTCAGGGACCGTGGTTTGATCCCCGGTACCACATGCTGCGCCAGAAGGCCATAAAAGTAAATAAACAAACAAAAGTTCTGAAACAAGAAAAAAAAAAATATAAAAGAAAAGAAAAGAAAAGAAAAAGTGTTGATAAGTACACTGCTTGTCATGTAAAGAAACATCTTGGCAGGACTCCAGAAGCCTTCATAATTATTAGATGTGTAGCCCTTAGATTAGGGTGATATTGATTATAGTAGAATGATGACGCTGTTTTCTACATGTGCTTCTGGCGTGACAGTTTTGTCACTTCCTTGGTCACTGATCAGTGCCCCTGTCAGTGGTGGTGTTGGTGCTGAGCATCTTGGGTAGATGGGCATTCACGCCTGTCCATTTCACTTCCGAGTGTATTTCAAGTCTAATTGCTGAGTTGGTGGACCTACCTTTTGCAATGTTTTTTCTTTCTTTTCTTTTTTTTTTTTTTTTTTGAATTTATTTCTTGAGCAGTAGAGCTGGTTTGTATTTGAGCAAACTTCCATCTCTAGATCTTCATCCAGTGTAGAAAGCAGACACGTTTTATCTTCATCCAAATGATGGATGAAAAACTAGCCATTTGTATTTGCAGTTATGTGACTGCTGCCTTTTCAACTGTTTACATTTGAATCAAGTATTGCAATTAATTTTTATATTTAAATCACTAAATCTATTTGAATTTAAATATTAGAGCAGTGTTAGTTGTTTGTGAATTGCTGATCATATCGTCACCTGCTTAGAAGGAGAAGCTGGACCTGGACCTGGGCCTCCTGCCCCAGAGAAGTCTGAGGTGGCCGAGAACCCAGAAGTGCCCAGCGAGCGTCCCTCCAGTGCCAGGTCTGTGTGGCTCACTGGCTGGGCAGAGCGGTCATACCTAGGGTGTAGCTGGGAGGCTTCACACTGTGCCCTTCACTGCTTACTCAGTGCTCGTGAAAAATTATGGGGAATTATTTGTATCGAGAGGGTGGAAATGGCTGGGTGTGGTGGCACGCAGCTGTAATCCCAGCACTGTGGGAGGCCGAGGCAGGAGGACTGAAAGTTTGAGCCCAGTCTGGACAACTTAATGACTTAGCAAGACCCTGCTTCAAAATAAATAAAAACATTTAAAACGACTAGGGATGTAGTTTAGCATGAAGGCCCTTAGTTCAATCTCCAGTACTGTCGAAAAACAAAAAAAAGCCAAAGAAAACACCTTACTATGGAATTTTCCATATCGGGGTCACGATATGGAGTTTTGTACAGATTCAGGGTGGTGCACCACTGCAGAGTTGCCTCAGGTTTGATCCATGGACATGGCGTGCTGGTTGGGGTTCCTGGCTCTCTCCATGGAGGAGGATTGCTGTGACCAGCACACTGACCATGCTTCGGGGGTGAGGAGTGGGCCTGTGGCCTCTCGTGTCCCCTCTGACTTGTTTTCTGTGTTCCTCTGTCGGTTGCATGTCTGGGTTTAGAAGACTCCCTCGGCCGGGCAGTGCAAGGCCAGCGCCTCCCCGAGTCAAGCGACAGGAGAGTGTGGAGGTGTTAACGACGGACAGGTGAGCTGGGGTGTGCAGGTGGGGCTGGGGCCTGCAGGGTAGGGGTAGGGCCCGCAGGGTGGGGGTGCCCTATGCACCCAGAGAGCTTACTGCCCAGGAAGAGAAGGCAGCGTGCATTTCAGGTGGCGCAAAGGGGAAGACACGCATGTAGTTGGGGAACGAAAGGCCACAGTGCATGGGGAGACGTCGGCTTTGTTTCCCTGCTCTTAGGAGGGGCAGGGACAGCAGGGCTGCCCTGGCATTTTGCGTCACCTTGCTGGCTGGCGGGGCGGGGGACTGTTACATTCTTAAATTCCTCGAAGATAAGTGCTGCAGTTCCAATGTCTCTCCTTTGCTCTCCTGCAGGATGGGGAGTGGTAAAACCGTCTCGAGCGTGATTAGAGAGTCACAGGTTTCTGACAGTGAGGAGGATGAGCAGTTTGTGGTGGAAGCTGCACCTCCGCTCTCGGAAATGCCAGACATGGAAACGGTTAGTTCACCAAACGGTGGAGCTTCTGGTAATTCTGTTTAAACACACCGTTAGAATTCCAGTCTGCAGGGGCGTGTGGACAGTGTTCCTGGTTGTACAGTTAGCATCCTACCTTCTTGAATCCTGTGGTTCCTTTGGTAATGCATGGAAGCGCGATTCGTGAAGACTCAACGTGCCTCAGCCTTCTTTTCTCCCCCTGTTCCTACTCAGGTGGCAGCAGCAGAGCTAGAGGGCGATGAGAAGCACGGTGAGTGCTGCTCCCGACACTGTGTGTGTGAGTGTGTCTCTGGCGTGGCACTGTGGAAGTTTCTGGTACCAGAGGCCGTGGGGGTGAGGGGCAGGGCAGGGCTGGGGGCGGCGTAGGGTGCACACTGCTGTGCTTGTACATTTATGAGCCCCTACCCTTGTCTCCTTTGTGCTTTATTCTTTACTGGACAGCCTGTGCTGGCATGTATTCCACTGTAATACAAAGAAGTAATTTTCACCCCTGCTCCCCGCTGCATGGTCCTCGCTGTGTGGACACGCGTGACTGTTCCACCAGCTCCGTGCTGATTTGTGCTTGGAGGTCACGTACGCATCTCCAGGGCCTCGTGCACGCTGGGCCAGCACTCTGCTGCTGAGATCCACAGAACAGTAATTTTAAGAAAATGATTTTTCATCTGATGTTTACTCCATGAGTAGTTGTGAAACCAATTCAGTATTCTTGCCCCGATCTGAAAGCAGTACTTGGAAACAACTCAGAATTCTTGCGTCTGTAATAGTGAGTTATAGTTTTGAGTTTATTCTACATTTCCTCTTAGTTTTTGGAAATAGGAATTTTCCTTGGTTTCTGAAGCTGTCCGCCTTTCACACAGCTGGTTTCCCCGGAACATTCTGAAATTTTAGTTTCCGCCCTGCTGAGGTGTACCTGTTTGTTACGCACTGTCTTTGTCAGAGGTGGGGAAACCATTTCGGTCTCAAAGAGAGAGGATGAGGCTAGCGTTCTCCCACCCTTTAGTTTGTGTATGAGTTTTAATGTAAAGCCATTTATTTTCAACAGGCGGACTTGTGAAAAAAATTTTGGAGACAAAGAAAGATTATGAGAAGTTGCAGCAGGCCCCCAGACCTGGAGAGAAGGTACAGAACGATTTCCACGCACACAGGTGGCTGGCAGTCGTCGCCTACATTTCCTTCTTTTTGGAGAGGTTCATTTTTAGTTTTTGGTGTTGGGGACTGAACCGAGGCAAGCAGTCTACTGCTGAGCCACATCCCATGCACCCGTGTTTCCTGTTGCGGTGTCTTTCTGAGGTCGTCACAGCCAGTAGCGCTGCCTCATATGCAGGCGCCTCAGGTAGGAGGTTGGGAAGCGTTTTCCTCCTGGGCATCACTGCCCGATGGACGCCCCCTGCCTGGCTGGAGCGCAGGAGCCAAAGGCCTCTTCCCGTCTGTCCCTCCAGGCTGTACCTTTGCACCAGCCCCTGTGTACCCGGTGGGGAGGGGCTCCTGGCCGGGCTGACGGAAGAACAGCGGGGGGGGGGGGGGGGTAGGCAAGCCGGGCATTTACATCTGTAGTCTGGCTCGTTGCGTAGGACTCATGGCCTCTTGGGCCCCTGCTGGCCTAGTGGTGGCGCCCAGCTGCCGTGGCTGAAAACAGTAAGAATAAATCTTTTTGTGGTTAACAGAAAGAAGTTTCTTAGATAGTAGCTTGCTTAGCCTACAGTTAAGGAAGAATTTTCTTTTTTTTTTTGTCTTTTTGAGACAGGGTCTCGCTATGCAGTTGAGGCTGGCCTTGAGCTCACTTTTGTAGCCCAGGCTGGTCTCGAACTCGCACCAATCCTCCTGCCTCAGCCTCCCGAGTGCTGGGATTACAGGCGTGAGCTACCACGCCCGGCAAGGAAGAATTTTCTAAGTGGGGGATGTATGGGCACATGCTTTTTCCCCCAGCTGCCTCAGGCTCCTGGCCTGCCATGCAGAGGTAGCTCGAGCTCACCTGTGCAGAGAGCCTGTCCCTGCTGTGGGTCTGTGGACAGCTGCTCTACAGTTCAGGAGGAAGTGAGCCTCCCTTTGGTCTGTTGTCTTCTGTGCAGCAGTTTAGCATGGCACAGTCCTTCCATGTAACAGGTGGCAGTCGTGGTGGCCCTGGGACAGTGAAGACCGTGCGCAGCCCTGGAGCCCAGCACTGGCGCTCATGCTGATGCTGTGGGCGCCCATGAAGTGTTGCTGGGCTGGGCTTCATGGCTCATGTTTGTTATGGGTACAGGGAGCCCTGAGAGGCCTGCGCAGGGGTCCAGGCCTAGACCACAGTACACTGGACTGTACGTCCGAGTCTCCTGTGAAGACTAAGTGTCTGTTGGTGAGACAGAGATGTCCTTGCTGGGTGAGCACGTACTGCTTCCTCGAGTTCAGGCAGTGTGTGTGTCAGGTCTCAGGCAAAGTCAGCCTGTCTCTGGGGTTCTCGTCAGGATATCCAGGAATGCCAGATTGTACTTGCTGGTCCTAAGACATTTCAGTTAGATTTTATTAAAAAATTTTTTTTAAAGTTTATTTATTTATGCTATGGCTGGCTTAGCCTGCCCTGTGCGTGGGGCTGGCACAGCATGTGGTGTTGGGGATCAAACCAAAGTCCCTGAGGTTGACTAAGCAGGTGCTTTAGACCTCTGAGCTATCTCGCCAATCCCTAGATTTTTTGTTAAAATCGGAGCTAGGAATGCACAGGAGTGGTTGAGGTGCACCCTCCTGGTGTTGCTGTGATACCCTGCCATGTGCCCACCTTACACTGTGCACACACAGCACTCTTGGTGTGGCACCCTGGCATGTGTCCACCCCATGCTGTGCCCCACCTCACGCTGTGCACAGGCACTGTTCTTGGTGCGGCCTGAGGCTGGGAGCTGTGCCGGTCACTGGCTTAGGCTGCAGGTGATCAAGGTTCACCTCGTTATTGTCTGTGGTCCACTGGATTTCTGGAACCACCCCCAAGTGGCCAGAAGCTCTGTTGGAATGCAGGGCACCAGGGCAGCCATAGGTGGCTACAAGCCGACCCTGCCATAGTGTTTGGTGAGCGTGTGTGTCTGGGGAAACATCTCATTCATGTTTTTGCACTCATGAAGATGTTTCAAGTGCATCTTTAGAATTTAGGAAATATTCTGTAATTATATTTCCTTTTCAAATGTTGGGTCCATGATAGGAATGTGGAGAAAGGACATTCTCAGCTCCGTGGACACTTGTGTTCTGTTCTTTGTTTCTCCTCATTTCCCGGGGTGCTCACGTTTTCTAGCCACGTTAGTACAATACTTTGTGTCTTTAGTCTTTGTCTGTGTTTTTTTTTTTTTTTTTTTTTTTTTTTTTTTTTTTTTTTTTTTTTTTTTTTTTTTTTTTTTTTTTTTTTTTTTTTTTTTTGTCTTTTTGAGACAAAAGTTCAGGCTGACTTTGAGCTCACTTTGTATCCCAGGCTGGCATTGAACTCAGGGTGATCCTCTTGCCTGAGCCTCCTGAGTGCAGGTGTACCCCACCATGCCTGGCCAGTCTTTGTCTTTTTAAATGCAAGAATACTTAATATTGTGCATCTTCTTTTTAGCATGTTTTATTCTTGAATCTTAAATTCCTTGAACATTAAATTGCTGAACCTGTCTTTGTGGCCTAGTTTGTGGTCAGTTTTTGTATTTGTTTGATTTTGTGATTGTTGCTGTTGTTTCTGGGCCTTGTGGTGATCTTCCCGCTTCAGCCTCCCCTGGGGATTAGAAGTGTGCAGCACCAATGCCCCTGGGCTTTTTGTTTTGTTTATTTGGTAAACATCTCAAAGCCTTTTGCAAAGCAGGCCTACTGTCTAGCCCTGTTTCAAGTGTGAGATTCCTGGCACGCTTATTGATTTCACTCTTTGCTTTGCTTTTGGCCCATTTGTAATTTCAGATTGTAGGTGAGTTCTCCGCTGGACAACAAACCACCTTGCCCTTTGCCTTGGAAAACTTTTTTTGGAAGGAGTGGCTTTTCAGTGCTAAGGAAATGCATCTTTGTAACCTGGGTTCCTCACCGTGTTGTCATAAACTCGGGCATCCGCCGCTGTGAGCCTTTTCCTCATTTCCCAGTTATGTGTTCTTTTCAAAAGGAAATATAAACATGGGTAGTTCTGAAATGCTAGCTTCTGCCAGCATTCTTCCTCCTCATTCAGGTTTATGAAGAAGTTTTTGAAAAGCAAGCAAGAAAAGCAGTTTTATTACATTATTTATTATGCTATAAAAATTCTTGCTTTCCAAAGCTTTGTAGGCATTCATCAGGCCATGCAGATCTCGCATCCTGGTTTTCCAGTCTCTGCTTCCTTCATCCTCTGTCTCTCTGTCTTTGTGTTGTATCTGTTCTAATGGAATGCAGATGGCAAGTGCCTTTCCTTTTCATTTAAATTCTCCATTCTGAAGCAGGCCTTTGGAGTACAGTACTTGTTTCTGGAGATTTCTCTTTTGAACTCTTGTAAGTTTTGTGCGGTTTTCTCCCTTTTTTTGCTGCCTGGGTCGTGGGAAGGCTTGGCTGTGCTGGAGGCCATACCTGGACCGCTCGCAAGGCAGGTCTCAGTATTCAGGTCACTGTGGGTGGGGGAGCTGCTCATTTTCCTGTGGTGACCGGATAGAGCTGGAAATTCTTACTTTGGTCGCTAGGTGGTGAGCTTTGATCACAAAAAGATTTCCCTCTCAGAAGGCTGCGTGCAGAATCTCCCGATTCCTGATGAAAGTATTTCACTTACTGCAGCAGTTTTCAACCTGTGGGTCGTGACCCCGGCAGGGGTCAAACGACCAAAACACAGGGGTCACCTAAAGCCAATCCGAATCATAACTCTAGCAAAATTACAGTTTTGAAGTAGTCACCAAAATTATTTTTTGGTTTGAGGTCACTGCAGCATGATTCACAGAGTCCATTTGCATCAGAGGGACAGAAAAGGAAGCCTGCAGTGGTGGGGTTAAGGGACTCACCGAGCCCTTCCTCCTCATCCTTGCAAGAGGGACTGTGAAGAAAGACAGGCTGAGAAGCAGGTGAAGCTCTTGAAGTCCTGAAAAGCATTTTTGTGAGTTAGGACACTTCTGAGGTTGAGCCGGGGCACTTCCTGATACTGCCTCCAAGGTGAGACTGGCTGGAGTGTGTCCCTGCTTGGCCCTGTGCTGCAGGTGCCCACAAGGGTCTGCCTGGCGTCTCCTGGTGCTCTTGGGCGGCGGTACCCTTGGTCCCACACTGCTGGCTTCCCTGTGGCCATCGCTACTCCGCACTCTGTGGGGTGGTGGGTTGGAGCAGTAGCAGTGTGAGTTTGCTTGGCTAAGTTCAGTCACCGATTTCTGTCAGGTAGGTAGGTTGTGGCTGACCATGGTGCTCCGCGGCACTCTGTGGCTTCCACAGTACTCTGGTGGCAGCATCTTCCAGTCAGATTCGGATGCACAGATCACCCCGTGTGGTCACCAAGAGTTCTTCTCCTTCTCCCTGGCTGCTCTGCCCCTACCACTGCCCTAGGTTCCAGGAACATCCCCCTGTGCCTTTCCTCCCTCCTGTCCTCTGTGCACTGTGCAGTTAAGAGGTGGAGGTAGCCACGGCCTCTCCATGACTTCGTTTCCTGTGTGTCCCGTAGGTCTGGCTCCTCGTCTCTGTCTGTCTCAGGGTTCACTTGCTGCGTTCAGTACTCCCTGACCGGACCCGGCCTGGGGCTCGAGGGCCCCCATCCTGCTCGCTGCTCCATGGGGCATCCTCTGCCCTGGACTCAGCAGTGCCCTTCCACTCCCCACCCTAGCTCTGCCACAATCAGGATCTTGGTCCACAGGGTGGTGGCACCGCCTCCTCCCAGGCCTCGGCTTTCACACCACTCGAATCTGTCACCTCTCAGGGCTCTCTTTTCTGGCTTATAGTTATTTGCTAGTTTTGTTCCAGTTTTTCCCTTCTGGCGGGAACCACCTTGCCATAGTTTATGTTCGCCATGTGGCCCTGATGGTACATTCCACTTCTGGGTGGCTACCCACCAGTGGCACGTGTGGGGTGGTCCCATGCCTGACTCCCGCTCGTATCACCGGTGGAACAGTTGCCTGAGGGGCAAGTCATGCTGGTACCTCTGGTGGTTCAAGCTGGCAAGAGCATGTTAAAAGTGTAACAGATCAGGCCTGAAGAATAGCTCGGCAGTCCAAACACCTGCTTGGCAAGCACGAGGATCTGACTTCGATCCCTGGTACCACATGCCCTACCGGCTCCAGAACCAGGCATGGTGGCACACACCGGTAATACCAGTGCTGAGGAGGCTGAGACAGGAGGATCACTATGAGTCCGAGCTGTAGTGAGACCCTCTGCCAAAAAAATAAAAGATTAAAATTTTTTTTTTAAAAAAAGTGTTACAAGTCAGGTGTGGTGGCTCACGCCTGTAATCCCAGCACTCGGGAGGCTGAGGCAGGAGGATTAGTGCAAGTTCAAGACCAGCCTGGGTACAAAAGTGAGCTCAAGGCCAGCCTCAACTGCATAGCGAGACCCTGTCTCAAAAAGACCAAAATAAATAAATAAATAAATATAAAAATAAGTGTTACAGATCATAGAAGTCTGCATCTAGAGTGGGTTTTAGAGATTTCATTGAAGCAAAGGTGAAGATATTTGAACAAGTTAAAATCTAGTCTTACTAGTCATTGTATTCTAAAATGTCTGTTCTAGAAGTTAGCAACAAAATAGAATATGTCCTAAGCTAACAGCTCTGTTCCTATTAGATTGCTACGTCTGTCTTTCCCTTTTTGGGTTTCCTTAATATTCATTCTTCATTCCTACTACCATGCCAGGAAAGCCAGCTGCTCTGGTGTGAAATTCAGATCCGTCCCGCGGCCTCCTTTGTGTGTGTGTTACTTACCACCTTTGGCCTGGAAGCGATTCCTAAGCCAAGCAAAGCCAGCAGTGTGTGCTTTCCTGTAGACATGGTGGCTTGAATGAAACTTGGTGTCCATTGTCACTGATGACCTGTGGTGGCCAAGGATGGGGAACACACTTCTCTTCCACAAGGAGGGCGCACTGTGTCCCCCAGTCCATGTCCCAGATGCCAGCAAGTGGCTCGTGAAGCCACTCAGCCACTCGAGACCTGAGCAGCCAAGCAAGCAGCATGGCACTGTTCAGATGCTGCTGCTTGGTGCCAATGGAAGGGAGCTTCACTCTGGAGGGAGGTGCGGTATCATTTGTTTTGGGAGCGCAGACCTCGAACTTGGGGCCTCACGCTTGCCAGGCAGGTGCTGGGCTGCTGAACTCCACCCCTGCCTGCCTCCAGGATCCTCATTATGGAGGGTGACAAGTGCCAAAGTCAACTGAAGGTGACTGCTGTGGTGCAGCATGGTGAGAGCCGCTTGACAGAACGAACCCTGTGAAGTCTGTTCCTCTCATGTGTTGATAGCAGGCGGCTGGAAGCAGTGGGAACAAAGCTCCCATACTGCTCTGTGAAGAGACTCGCGAAGCTGTGCCACGAAGCTCCAGGGTGTTGCCAAGAAGAAGAGACCTGTAAAAAACCAAGTGCGCTGCTGAGTCCCTTCCTGCACAGGGAGCTCAGAGTGCAATAGGGTGGCATTTCTTCAAGTTAACTTGTGAACTTAATATAATTCCATCAAGCATCTGAAGGGTGTTTTAGAAACTGGAAATGGTTGGGTTCAGCTGAGACTGTGGGCATGTACGTGGACAGTGTGTTGGTCAGGGTTTTACTTAGAGGAACAGAATAGACACAATATAAGGAATAGATATTAACACGAAATATACAATCTATAAGGAATTATAAGATTTGCTTACAATAGTCAGCCACAGAGTCAGATGCAGAAGCATGCAGAGGGTGTCTGCATGCTCCAGACTGAAGGATTCAGTCCCAAGGTCTGGACTTCACAGCAGCGCTCCGTCTAAGTCTCTATCCGTCGGCTGATGGGTCTGCGCTGGAAGACTGAAGTGTCTGTAATGGACGCTGAAGAGTCTGCGATGGATAACGAAAGATCCGAGCTGGAGGCCAAAGAGTCTGCGCTGCAAGCCAGACGATGAAGTCCAGGCTGAATGCGAAGACTGAAGCTTCTCCAGCCCTTTTTTAAAAAGTCTTTGTGCTCAGTCATTCTGACTTGGGCCCATTGTGCCCTAGGGTGGAACCAATCATACCCCAGGATGGGTCCTTGATCCCACTCTAGGGAGAAAGCCAATCATATCCTAGGCAGGTCTTGGTCACGCTCCAGGGAGGAACCAATTGTGCCCCAGAGTGGGGCTCCCACCAACAGGGAACCAGGCCGCTGAGTCATTCAGCCAAGTTGACACATCGTATCAACCACTGCAGGCTGGCCACGTAGTGGCTGGCTGAGGTGCCAACGCAGAAATGCCGGCTTGGCTGAGCCTCTGAGCTCCCGCTTCAGTGCCTGCGTTAGTGCCCAGCTCTGGTGACACAGGGAGAGAGGGCATCACCTCTTCACCCTCAGCACCGCTGCCTGGCCCCAGGAATTCACTAGACCTGAGGCACCCTCCCAGGAGAAAGGGTTGCAGATGTGGATGGTACGTGGTGCCCCCACAGGCAGGTAAGACCCCAAAAGTTGTGGGGGAGAAGCAGTTGTGGAAAGGTGGACTGGAGGAAGGCCCATGGCACTGTGGTGACACCACCCATGCTGATTTCTCTTGGCCTGGCCTCTATCTCTGGTGATAAGAAACCTTTCTTCTGGGACAGGAAGGCACTGGGGTGCTCTACAGGAGGTCAGGGTGCTCCTTTGGGCCTGCTGTTTGTGAGTGCTGTTACCTTCCTCCGCACAGTCCTCCTGCCCATGAGCGATGTCCCGGGGTGGTGTGGCTCTGGCCGACCGGCAGGTGACCACAGGGCACAGCGTCACCTCTCTGTCCTGTGTGCCCCGCTCTACTCCCACCCAGGAACCTGCCCACACCCATGGAATTCTTTTTCCCAGCTTTTATTTCCCTTTCCTTAGCTCAGGCCCTTGAACTCAGCTTCCCACAGCTTTTGCACCTGGAGGCCTGACAGGGAGGTGGCGTTGGGATTTGGCTTGACCACTGTTATTCCCATGCCTGAGTTCCTTTTCCTGGATCATGTGGTTTTGCTTTGTCCTTTGTATCCTGGCTACTTAGGAGGATGAGGCAGGGGATTGCACTTTGCATTCAAAACTAGCAGAGGCAACTTTTGGTGAGGCTCTGTCTCAATGGGAATTTGTCTTAGTTACTTTTTACTCATTGCTGGGGCAAATACCCAACACTCGAAGGAAGGAAAGGTTTATTTAGCTCACAGTTACTGGACGTTTCAGTTCATATTCGGCTGGCCCAAGGCTGAGTGGAACAGGGCAGAGAGCATCCAGTTCATGGTGGTGGAACAGCAACAATCGTGACAGAGGCAACCGACCACCAACCAAGCAACCAAGCAACCAACCAACCAGGGCAGCAGAGCAACAGCGCCAGTCTGTCTCTCTCTCTATTAAATTCAGGCTCTCTGCCTCAGCCTATCCGCCTTAGGCTATACCCACAATCCCAGAAGGACTCAGACTCATAATCCCATCAGTACTAAAACACATAATCTCAGGGATCATGAGGCAAGTCTCAAACTCTAGAAGTCCCCACCCCATGATAGCATGAGGCTTTGGGGGACAACTAGACAAAGCGTAACAGAATTGTATGTTATTTATTGATCTTTTTGGTACAAGAGATTGAACTTGGGGCCCTGTGCTTGCCAGGCAGGTGCTTTTGCTGTGGAGCTATCTCCCCAGCCTCAGTGGGAATTTTATAAAAGGCTGAGGTGTGGCTCAGTGGGAGCGGTTGCCTGGCGTGCCCAAGGCCCTGAATTCAGTCAGTCTTCAGTGTTGTGAAAAGAAAAAAAATAAAGATGTAAATTTCTAAAATAATTTTAGAAAATAGTTTGGCATTTTGTCATGAAGTTTGGAATACCTTCATCTAGCAAGCCACTGGTGGCTGCATAGTCTAGCGAATTGGGTGCCTGTGAATATTGGGGTAGACATGGTTACTCAGAGTTGGATTTTTGCAGCAGCCTCCGATGAAAATCAACCCAGACACCCACCAGCAAGAGACTGAATGAACGAATGGTGGCGTTCACAGAGGTAAGCCTGTGTCCCATGGCTGCCTCCTCAGCAAGGTGTTGGGCAGAGGAGGCAGGCACAGGCACCCTGTGCCATGCGGTTTCAGTGAGCAAGCTGGCTGCGGTGCTGAGCATGGACCTGGGGCCTGGCCACGTGGGGACAGGTGGTGGTGACCCAAGGAGGGGACGCTGCACATGTCTACTTCCTGTGTGTGCGTGTGTGAAGCAGTGCGATCATGTTTTATGGGCTTTCAGTGGGAGCATGGGAGGTTAAAGTATTAAATCGGAGACTTCTTGTGTTAGAGAGGTCCACAGTGCCACGGGGCACTGTGTAGAGGTGAATGGGATTCTGTGAGGACGCTTGTAGTGGAGTGTTTCTAGGCGAAGAGCACCTGCAGAGTGATTACTGCTGGCCCGCGCTGCTGCTTGTAATGAAGGCAGGTATCCTCTGCTTACGAAGTGCATGAGCTTTTCACAGCCTGTATATACATCGGATTCTGAGGTCCCGATAGAGCGTGTTACTTAAAGCTGAAATGCAAAGATTTATAACCTTTTGTCCCCCGTAGTCAGGCTGCTGTTTATTGGGTTTGCTGAGTATGTGGCAGAGTCATGCTACTTTGCAAGTGGAACCAGGTGACGGGCCAGGTGGTGGCAGTGGTGACATCGGGGTTGGGGAGTGGCAGAGCTCTAGGTTGAGGTAGTGGATTCCCCTGCCCGTGGCTGGCCCTAAGGAGAGGTGTGGCGAGGCCTGGTGCCCTGTGCGAGCTCCCGAATTGGTGTTGGAGCATAGTGCCCGCCTCGGTGCACAGCAGGCACGGCTCACATGGGCAGATTCCCCAGCGCCAGCGCTGTCTGTCTGACTTGTAACACAAGTGGAAACGAGAAACCACTGTAAGCGCAGAGGCTCAGATTTCCGGGACCAAGTGTGTACAGTAAAAGGTAAATAAAGCTGTAAGTCTTAGAATAAGAAATCGTTTACTGAAAAATTCTGGAAGCACTTCGCAGAAGTCTATGTATGTGCAGGGGTGCGCACCGCATGTGCCTGGGTGGCAGCATCTCTGAAGGTGGCCGGCATGTGTGGTGTGCACAGACGTGACAGCGGGGCTCAAGTGGCTAGCCACAAGCCAGCCACTGTATATGAGTCCCAGCAGCCTTTGGGCAAGGAGGGGTGCACTGCATGGGGCCTTGGGGACAGACGTGTGGCCAGGGTTTGCTGTGCTCGGTGTCATGGGTCTTTTGGAAGGAAAAATTGGGGGCTCGTTTCATAACCAAGGTTCCCTGTGTTTTTCAGAGGGAGGCAGGGAAGGACTGTACACTGAGAAGACAGGGCTTGTCCATCAGCCGAAGCTGGATGTAGTGGGGCATAGCTGGTCTTAGGCATGGATTCCCCAGATGTGCCCAACCCAGCTCTTGGTGGCACCTCCTCTCTGGGGTGTGTTTGTGACCATGGAGGATGGCTCCTGTGTGGAAGTACCAGCTGCTCATTCATGACCCCCTTCACCCTCCTGCAGGCTCCCTGTCACCATTTTTACTTCACTGTGGGGATGCTGAGGCTCGGGGTGGCAGGGTCCCCAGCCCCCTTGTTCCAGGCGCTATAGGCCAGACTTTGTGTGAGGAGACTTGCAGCATTTTTGCTCTGTGTTTTGCAAATGAGTGTATCCCATGGCCGATTCCTGCATGTGGGCAGCCTTGGGCTGTGCTGGCAACAGGACATTCATGCAGACAGGGCCGCGTGGCTTGGAAGGCTGCGCCTGAGTCCGCACAGGTGGACCTGCCTGTTGCTAGAGGGCCTGGCCTGTGAAGGTCACCGCTGGCCCAGCCACCTCCCTCCTGCCCTGTGGTTTAAGTGAACACTTTCTCAGCAATGCATTCCTGTGCCTTTAGGATGATATTGGAAATATTTCAGGCCAGCACAATCCCAAACCAAGGGCCTCTTCATTTAATTTTTTTTTGTGTGTGTGTGTGTGTGCTAGGAGTTGAACTGAGGACTGTGTGCCAGGCAGGCACAATACTGCTTAGCTAAATGCCTGGCCCCTTGACTTAAATTCTTAACCTCTTAAAGTAAAGCTTTATACTTTAATGTCAGTGTTCCAGGTCCTGCTTGGCTCCACGCTACAGAAACGTGGAGGAGCTGGACGTGGTGACCAGAAGCACCGGGCCCTGCGTTGGCTGCCCCGCCCCCTCCCGTGTGGTAGCTCCGGCTGTGCAGACACGCTCTCCCACCTGATCAGGGAGGAAGCCTGAGCTGGAGGGACCTCGGTGCCATGCTAGTGACTACATGTGCTTGGCCATCGTCCTGAGTGGCTTCAGAGCACTATCAATTTGTCATCTGAGTGAGCCAGAGACTCACTAAGTTGTATCTGCTGATAACTTGTGTTTCCACATGGCAAGTAGCTTGTGATGGTATTTTCTTTGTGTTAGTCATTGAGCATTTTAGTTTAAAAGCATTTATACAGCCGGGATGGCTGGCATGCACCTATAGTACCAATGACCACAAGGGCTGAAGCACAAGTTCAAGGCCAGACAAGGAAGCTTGGTGAGACCTGGTCTCCAACTCTAAAGAAATAGGTGTTTGGGGATGTGTCTTGGGGTAGAGTTCCCCAGAGTGAGCCACAGCACCTCCAAAACAAGCCAAGCCTTGGCCATTCCCTCTTCTGTAAAGTGCGTGTTTTATTAAGGGGTAACCGCAGGGCTAGCACCCCTCCGCCTGGCTCTTGCGACGGAAGTGATGGGAAGTCCTGGTCTCCGGGCTTTCCAGGCAGGCCCAGTGTCCTGAGAGGGGACGTCCCGAGAGCTACTGTGCAGCTGCTCCCGGGTGTCCAGGCGCAGGGCCCCTGTGCGAAGCCGCCCTGCCCAGCGCCCTGCCCAGCCTGGATTCAGGACGCTGCTCTCTCTTCCTGGCACCCGGTTGCAGGAGAAGTCGCTTGTCTTCGAGTCCGCGTGGAAGAAGGAGAAAGACATAGTTTGCAAGGAGATCGAGAAGCTGCGCGCGTCCATCCAGACCCTGTGCAGAAGCACGCTGCCCCTGGGGAAGATCATGGACTACCTGCAGGAGGACGTGGACGCCATGCAGCACGAGCTGCAGCTGTGGCACAGTGAGAACAGGCAGCATGCCGAGTTGCTGCAGCAGGAGCAGAGGTGGGCGGGGCGGGGGCGGGGCGGGGGCGGGGCGGGGGAGGGCGGGGACACGGGCTGGGCCGCAGGGGCTGCAGAGCGTGGGTGACGAGCGTGCAGGTTGACGGGGAGCGGGCTGGGGAGCACGCGCTCAGAGGACCCCCAGAGTGCGTCCCATGGCCCCTCCCATGCCTCTCCCCCAGAGGAGAGTGGTTGTTCTTCTTGAGAAGAGGCTGGCTGGTGCCCGAGTGCAATCTCCACAGCCTTGTAGCTGTTCCAGCTTGGGAAGTGTTTTCCTATTTACTCTAGAGGGGGTGCTGAGAAGCCCATCTTTAAAAGAAACATAATAGCCATTACAAAGTATAATTCGTTTGATAGCCTGTGTTTATAGCAGTCTGTAGCTATGCAGCCAAAATCCCTTAACATGTGAAATGGACAATATGAAGGAAGTCAGAAAATTACCGGAACTTACAGGTGCCTACTGTTGCATATAACTGGTTTTAAATATTAGAAAAAAAGATTTCTAGGCATTTCTTTTGTTTTTTGTCTTTTTTTTTTTTTTTTGTAGGACTGGGGTTCGAACTCACAACCTTGCACTTGCCCAGCAGGCACTTGTGCCACGGAGCTATCTCCCCAGCCCCCTGTTTTTTGTTTTTTTGAGACAAGGTCTCACTGTGCAGTTCATGCTGGCCTTGAGCTCACTTTTGCAGCCCAGGCTGGTCTTGAACTCACATCGATCTTCCTGCCTCAGCCTCCCAAGTGCTGGGATTACAGGCATGTGACACCACTCCCCGCTTCTAGGCATTTCTTATAAAACCTGATTATGCTTTATGGTAGGAGAGTTGAGAACTGTTGCTCTTACACTTTTTATTTTAGTTTTTTTATTTTAATTTGTAGGATTTAAAACCCTAAAGAAAATGCTGATTTGGATTCGATTTTTCCCAGGAAAATTTAGAGTGCCCCCTTTCCAGGCGGATAGCTGTAGGGTCAGAGTCACTGCATTGGGAGAGTGAGTCAGAGACCTGGAGACAAGCCTCTCTGAGGTCCCGAGAGTCTCTGAGGGCGGGCAGGTCCTGTTCAGGCTGCTGTCCTGACCTTCTGCAGAGATTTGCACCTTAGCTCCTTGCTGTCCCTCTACTCTTGAGTGAGTATATAGTAGGAGGACTTCACCTCCCTCATTGAAGGAACAGCGGCTTCCTTTTATGTGAATCTCACACTTCACTTTGGATTGTAGAAATCCAAAGTCAGGTTTGTGCGGGCGAAGGGCCTCCCTTCATGTTGTTACCGAAGGAGGTGCGTTGTGCCTTTTGTCCTTGGCTGTGGTCCACGCTCCACTCTAGCTGCCGTTGGGGTCACAGCTGAGAAGCAGGTGCTGTTGGGCCTGAGATTGATGAACCCCTCGTTCCCGTCAGCATCACGGACAGCGCTGTGGAGCCTCTGATGGCGGAGCTGGCAGAGCTTGAGCAGCAGGTCAGAGACCAGCAAGATAAGATCTGTGCCGTGAAGGCGAACATCCTGAGGAATGAGGAGAAGATTCAGAAAATGGTGTACAGCATCAACCTGACGTCGCGGCGGTGAGCACCCGCTGGCCAGTTCCCACCAGCGTGGACCCATGAGGAAGGTGGGAAGTGACGGTGGCAGACTGGCTAAGCATATTAAAGACTGTGTTTTTTACCTCCTTCCACTGGGGTCCTTGCTAGTCCTAGAGAGCCTGTCCCACCCTGGCACTCCCTGGCCCTGGGCTGTTTCTGCTGCAGCCTGTGTGTGCCCTGGCCTGCCTTCCCTCCTAGGGAGCAGAGGCCTTTCCTTGGGCTGGTAGAAGATGCGGCTGTGGAGCAGAAGAGGACTGCAGAGCGGGTGGGCATTTCACAGGCAGAGTGGGCCTGAGGCAGGGAAGAAGTCCCTCTCAGCTGGGACCCTTGCGGGGCACATGCAGTGGTCCAGGGCGCTGCTCTGTGACTGCGCGCCCTCCCCCGCTGGCGAGGTGTCCTCTGCCTGTGTTGCTAGGTCTCAAGGTTCACAGATGGACAGTGGTTTCCCTGTGCCCCTGCTGGCTGTTGACACAGCTGCCACGGGCTCCTTCCTTACTTGCACGCTGTACCTGGGTCCCCGGGTCCGTACCAGCAGAGCCCCCACAGTCTCCGAGAGAGGGTCTTACTGTTGAGACAGCGCATCCTGCCTGTTCTCTGCAGGTGTTCCCATGGGCAGCTCAGGGGATGCTGTCTGGGGGAGATGGAAAGGAGGAACTGGAGGACATTTTTTGATGTAACTCAACTTTTTGGAAAATGTTTTTTAAAGCAAAAAGAAAAATTTTTTTAAAACATGGTTTATACTCAGTTTTTCACTTACATGTACTGAAAAGCTCTGAAGTTATTGCACAAAGGAATTCACTGTGTCTGGGGACACGTGCAGGGTTCTAGCTCTGGGTCCTGGCCCTCCTCTTCCTGGCTGTTGCGTTTATGACTGAACTAGGGTGTGCCTTGGCAAGTGTGAGGCTCTGCAGGGATAGCATGAACAGCTCCATTTGGTTTTTCTTAATAAACTCTTCAGTGAGGAAGCAGATGGCCTTCCGCACTGACCAAGGCAGGAGCACTGGTAGAGCTGTCCTTTGGAGCCACTAGTCACTGGGCTTCCCTTTGTCTTCTGTGAGCACCTCACGGTTCTGTCTGAGCAGATTAGCCTGGTTCAGCCTGGGCCGGGCAGGACTGTTAGCACACGGTCCTGCACGTGCTTGTGGTTCTCTCTCCTGACTTGAACGATTAGCCATAATGCTGAAGTGGACCCTGTTTGCCTCAAGTTGAGATAATGCCTTTTATGAGCTTGTATATATGAACACATTTCTTGTTTTGGAAAATGGCATATATTGTATGTGAGTAAAATTTTGTATGAAGTAGCTTATCAAATTGTATCAAAGTTTATTTTTCTTTATGTATAAATCATTAAAAACAATCACTTATTTTTTCTATAAGTGTACGGATTGTGCAACTTAGTCACACATGGAGAAGAGGGTAAACATTTCGATTTCTAACTTTCAGTTATGTATAAGAAACTCTCACTCATCTTGTGCTTGCTGCTTCTCTGTATTAATTGAAGTTTTATAAGGCAGGTAAGTAAGCATCTGCCAGAAATTTCATTTATGAAATTTTAGAAGGTCTCTACATGGGATTACTAATGTATTTAATGATATCAAATTAAATCCTAATCTTCATATTTTGAGAAAATAGCTAATGGGATTAAGTAGATTCCTTTGCTGTGGTACTGTGAATACTGGAGTCTTGAATCTATAAATTCAGCTGACACTAATTTGTGGAAAGAAATTAGTTAGGGAAAAAAAGCTTAAGACTTTAACTTTCTACATCGATATTCATACTGATTAGTGTCAATATTTGACTTAAAAAAAATAGTGCCTGGTCCTTGTAGGGACAGATAGCAGCCCCAGGGATGCAAGTGCGGTTTGGGCCTGGGGTGTGGATTCCAGCTGTGGCTCTGGCCAGTGTCCCTAGAGTGTCCCCATGGCTACTTGTCCATGCTGCCGAGCTGACTGGGCTGTCCTCTGTTTATGAAGTGCACAGGGAGGGACAGGGGAAAGGGTGGCCAGGACCATCTCTGGCTCTGGGTCGCAACTTCTGTCAGAAGGTCACAGGGTGTCCCCAAAGGCTCCAGCAATTTGTGTCACTGTAGGGAGCTGCCCTTTTGCTGGCCTACTCCCTGGGCACCAGGAGGAGAGCCGCTGCACCCCACTCTTCTCTTCCCCCACAGCCCCAGCGAGGTGTCTTCACAAGGTGCTTTTGGTGTTTTACCTGTGAGAATAGCTCTTTCCATTCTGAGCATTCGTGAGCTATCTAGGCTACCACGCAGCAGAAAGCAGGATTCTGGACCTTGGTTTTCTTACTGTCTTCTGTTTTTTTTTTTTTTCTTTTTTAACATTTTTCTGTGCCATCAGTGGTATTTGCTTGTGTCTGAGCTAGAGACATTTTATGTAGATGAAAGTGGTGTTTGCTCCATGACAGAAGGAAAGCAAGGAGTAGATTTCAAGATGTCTGCTGTGACTGTGGTATGGTTGAGATCCAGTGTCCCTAAAGCCTCAAGGGTTCAGAGGTGGGCCTTGTGCTGGGCTGTGGAACTCCTTTGTCAGTGGAGGAACCCATCCTAGGGTTGGTGCCTGGCTGGGCAATAGAGAGGTGTGGCCCAGTTGGGTAGTGTGAGGCACGGTTGTGGCTTTGGCATCTGTGTTTCCTCAGTGCCTAACCTCTTCTGCCTTCTGGCTGCCAAGCTGGGCCTCCCCGACAGTGACGCTGCCGTGAGCTGGGCCTTCCCGGCAGTGGTGCTGCTGAGCTGGGCCTTCCCGACAGTGGTGCTGTTGCTGTGAGCTGCCTGAGTATGTGCTGAATCTCTGAAACTGAGCCCAAATAGACCCCGCCTCCTTTAATGTGTCTCAGCAACTGAATACTGATACAGATCACGGTTTTGTATGTTTTGGGATCAAGGTGTGAAGGGAACGAGGAATATGGAAAACCAGCAATGTCTCTCTTTTGTTGTAATAGTGGACAGTTGACTTTCCTTTGGAAAATACGCTCCTTGGTGTTCTGAGTCACAGCTTTGGTCAGTCACGATCACAGCCCTGGCTCTAGCCTGTGTTGGAAGCTGGGGGTCTGGAGATGGAAGAAACCAGAAAAACCTGAGCCATGGTCCTTGTGCTTGTGGTGGTGACCATGTAAAAAATGAGAACTCAGGTTTGTTCATGTAATATTGGCATAGTGTACTAGGAAGTTCAGGTTTCCTTAAGAAGCCCCTGTCAGGTTGGAGGAGGCAGCCCAACAAGTGTTCAGTCCACAGCCAGAATCACTAGAGAAGAGAGTTTGAAGTTGTGACTTCTTCAAGACCATGAAAATTGAGTTTTTGATATGCTCTTTTCCCAACACCAAGAAGTGCCACCGAACAGAAGGGATGGTCCCTGGAAGAGCGACAGACAGTGTCCTCCTGTGTTTGAAGCTGGAAAGAGCAGCCACCTGGGCCTGCTAAAAGCAATGCAGCATTCCCACGTGGAAATAGGGAGAGGCCACGGCGGAGCAGGAGGCGTCCTCCCCGCCCCTGCTGTCACCCCTGGCCTGTCAGCAGGCCTCTGTGGGTCTCCTGTCTTTGTAAGAAGTTGTGCTCAAAGCTGGGACGTAAACTAAACAGATTTACTAGAGGAAACATGTACACACCTACACTCTGCCCAAGCTGCTTTTATGACGTTTCCCACAGAAATACTCTTCTCTGGAAAAATAAGTTCACAGGATGTAATTAAAGCCATTATGTGTGCATTGGCCCAGGCCTGTCTTAAGTGCTTCTCCAAATGGGCCACCAAATAAATCCATGAAGGGTGGCTTTGTTCCCAGCTCCTAACAATGATGCTTATTAATTGGGGCACAGGGCGGTCTTTGGTCACTTTACAGTTCAGGAATCACCTTGTGCCATGTCCCTGCCTGGGCAGTGCTGCATACCTTGACCCCAGTGTGACCTCTGCAGGGCCAGCTGTGAGGGTGGCCCTGTGACTCCTGGATAGACAGGCAATCTCAGTGTCTGCTTTGTGGGTGTGTTTCAGGCCTAGGACCTGGGAGAAAGTGCTAAGGGGAGAAGAACTCTGGGAGAAAAGTCCTGCAGATGCCTGCTGCAGGTGCCACCACCAAGAGGACTCGGGTCGTGTGGCCCTCTTGGATGCTGACCCTGTTTGTTCTGTTTCTTTGGAGAACTCTCCCTTCTCCCCAGGGCCCTGCTAGGGTCCCCCATGGGCTTGCCCCAAGTGTAGGGCCCCTGGGACTGGCTGGGTGCATGCGCGTGTGATGTGTGGTGGGGGCTCTGCTGCTCTGGCAGTTGTTGAGCTGGAATTTCCCTCCCCCAGGATTGGAGGTGGAACCCAAGACCGTTATCTTGAGACAGGGTCTCACCCTGTCTGGGTAAGTCAGGCATTACCCAGTCTGGGCTTGAACTTTCCTCAACCTTCAGTGCTGGTAACTGAGCTGGAACTTGGTGCCCTTGGCGGAGGCCACGCAGAGAGTCACCCCAGGGAAGTCACTCACAGCGGAAGTAAGACTAGGGCTTCACAGTCCAGCGCCTGATGGTCCAGCTGCAGCTGAGTACCGTTGCATCCTGGCCATTCTAGTCTTGTAGATGTCTGCCGTGGGTGACAGTTGGATTTTCTAGGTCACCTTGGCTAGGTCTTGGTGCTTGTTGGTCAAACACCAGATATGCCATGAAGACATTAATAAAAGGGATTCATGTCTGTAATCCAGTGACTCTAAGATTGCTCTCAGCGGGCCTCATTTTGTCAGCTGAGAGCCTTTAGTGTGGAAACCAGGATTTCTTGAGCTGATCGGACTTAGAGTCACTGTGTGATTTTCTAGCCTGCCTACTGCTTTTGAACCAACATCAACTTATGTGAGTTCCCAGTCTGCCAGTCTTGGCTTAAACCTGCTGGTCCCAAACAGCATGAGTCAGTGACCAAAACCTCTCTCTCACGCTGGCCTGGTACTGTTTCTCTGCTGAGTAGTGTGAATCCTTGCTGAGTAGCAGCCTGAGGCAGCAGTGCCATTTGGAGACGTCAGGCTGCCTGTGTGGCAGTGTGACCTGCACCCCAGCCACTTCTGTCATGCTTGTGCCCCAACCCCATGCAGCAGACAGGACCCCAGAACTCTCCCACTCTCCATCACAGGGGGAAGAGGGGCTCCGAAGCAGGAGGGGCACAGGAGCTTATTTATAGAGCTGCTCTGAGCTGTGCTCCGTGGTCAGCACTGCGGGGTCCAGAGGCCCTGGTGAGTCACACCACGTAGGGCAGTGGAGGCCTGGGAGCCCCATATGGTGCAGAGGAGTAGACCAGCTGGCCACAGTAGTGGGCCTTCCCCGGGCTCCATCTCCAGGGTGCAGACTGCGAGATGGTAGGGTGGCTGTCTTGACCTGGGGTCATGATGGGTCTGGCTGGTTGTTGAAGGGCCAGGCACGGTCAGGGACAGGAGTCGTGACAGCACCCAGGACATCTGTCTGCAGAGAGGGGCAGGGCAAATGCATGGGTCAGTCCCTGGACAGGGGCTTCTTTGGCAACTAAGTGACACAGTAAACGGAAGTTGTATGAGGCTGCTGCTTCCGGGGAAGCTACATGCTGCTGTGGCTTAGGTCTAAAATGTCCCCAAAGCCTCTTGGGAGGTAATTGGATCCTGGGGCACCTGGCTGAGTGCATTAGGTGGGGTCTGGTCGGAAGAGGAGGTCCTGGGCCCTGAGAGCCAGAGGGTGCCTCTCCCCATCCAGCTCTTCCCGTGGCTGGCACTTCCTGTCTAGCACACCCTGAGCAGCTCCCCTCTGCCAGCTCCCTGCACGGAGGTGCTGCTGCCCGAGCCCACTAACAATGCAAGGACTAAAACTTCTGAAGATGAGAGCCGAGACAAACCTCTCCTCCACACTGTAGGTGCCAGGCGTTGCGTGCCAGTGACGAGGAAAGCAACCAAGATGCTGTCTTCCAGTAGACTTTTGCTTTCTACAAGCCAGAAAGGGGAATGCTATCACATAATGGCAGAAAGCACAGTAAGAGCGTTAATCACTGTCGTTGTCGATACATTGTGTTAGCTTGAGTTTAGAAGTTGAATTAAGCAACTCAGAGAGCCAGGGTTCTTACTGTTGTGATGTTATGAGTCGGTGCTGAAAGGAACGGCCAGAAGACCTGATGAAGAGAGCTCAGAGGAGAGCTGAGATTCGTCCCGCACTGAGCCCAGAACCTCTGAAGCAAATCAGCTTGATTCTGGGTAGTGAGCATGATGATTTCGTGCGTAATCGTTAAGGTAAAGTACGGACACATGCTTAGTCACGAGCGTGACCACGAGCTCCATTAACTTCCATCCTTTCCCCATCCTCAGTTTTACACAGGGGTCAATCATTAGCATTCCAAGCAAGAGAGAAAGCAACAAACAGCCTGCAGGTGAAGCTGCTATCCATCCCCTGGAGCTCCAGCTTTCTGGGATTGTCAGCAACAGACCACAGCTGTCCCTGGGCCCCCTTCACTACACTGTTTCCCGAAATGCCAGGCAGGCTGCATCCTAATTTGTAAACATCCTCATCCTGTGCAAGATGAGGGTATGGGCATTGTGTAGTTCTACAGCCCCTCCCTAGGGTGCATAGGGCCCACCCCAGAGTGACTCAGCACTTAAAGGATTCTATAAAGGAACTGAAAGGTGACGAACACCTCTTCCTTGGAGGAGCTTGAGTCTTCACAGTGTGGAAGGAAGGGAGAGAGGCTAGGTAGAAGCTGCAGCTGCTGGTCCTCCCTTGCTGTTTTCTGTTGCCATGAATGGCTGCCCTCTGCCATGCGCCACTCTGCCTTGGAGCCAGTGGAGCATGGACTGAAACCTCCACAAACTGTGGGCTAAGTAAATCTTTCCTTCCTTGATTTTGGATGTCAGTTATTTTGTCTCAGAAAATTTCAGTCCTTGCATTGTTAGTGGGTTCAGGCAGCAGCACCTCTGTGGAGGGATCTGGTAGAGGGGAGCTGCTCAGGGTGTGGTAGACAGGAAGTGCCAGCCACGGGAGGAGCTGGACAGGGGATGCACCTTTCTGCTGTCAGCGCCTGGGACCCCCTCTTTCAATCAGTGAGTGAAAAGTAAGCAAGACAACTACCCAGGATCATTCTTAGCAAGCGTTAGGCAGTGTGCACCCTGTGTGCTATAAGCACACAGGCTTAGGCCCGTTCACCCTGACACCACAGACAAGTCAGTCATTATGGCTCTGTGGCGTTGGTGGCTAACGTCACCAGCCATTGGGTGTTCCAGTGCTGCCGTCATCCTCAGGGCCATCTCATCTGCACAGTCCGTCACAGAAACAGTTCTGCACATGCCTGCTGTCCCCTTCCCCACCTTTTCCTTGGGAAGGACAGTAAGTTCCTCCATGGAGTGGTCCCTGGGGTCTAGTGCTATGGGCGGGTCACCAAGCCTGCACCTGTGATCTCTGAGGGGTGTTTAACACCTGAACCACGACAGACCCCATAGAGACTCACATTTGCAGAGCCTATTTCCCAGTGACTTCGCTCCAAGAGTCAGGGCAGGGTCCTCAGCTTGCTGAGCCAAAGGAAGATGCCCCTGTCCCCAAGAGGTGGGCAGGGGATGAGCCTGTGTGTGCACATTTGTGTGTGTGCATATGCATCTGTCTCTACGTGGGCGTGGAGGCTGCAGGAGTCTGTAAAGGGCCCTGGTGTCCAGTGAAGGGGCACAGGACAGGCTCAGGGGCGTCACTGGAAGCTTTGTGAGCCCAGAGACAGAGACCCAAGTATCGGGGCAGGAAAACTTCATTGAGCCGGGCTTAGGGGGGTGTGCCTGTCATGCCAGCGCCTGAGAGCCTGAGGCAGGAGGATCACTAGAAGTGTGTGGCCAGGGTAAACTGCATAGTGAGGCCCTGTCTCAGACAATAATAATAATTTAAGAAACACAGAACATTTTCTTGGGTGATGAGGGTTAGGGGAAGCCACAGCTGAGTCCTGCACTGTGCAGGGAGGAGGCTGGCCAGAGAGGGGGCAGTGACAGCACGCAGTGCGCATCTTGCTTTGCATGGGGTGGCAAGAGGAGTGGCCTTTGGGAGCGCCGTGCTGCCCAACACCCAAGGGGGCTCCACCCTGCAAGGAGGCTGAAGCTGCCCATGGGGGATTCTGGAGAGGCCTCACTTGGCAGGCTTCCTGGCCTAGCCCAGGGAATGACAGGCCTGGGCTACCCTGACCTATGCCACTTCTTGCTGCTGCTCAGTCTGTCCCCCAAAAGGTTCTCAGCCTGGCCAGGCCACATGCTGAAGTAGCTGTGAGGGCCCTCCTCAGGCTGCTGGGGCAGAAAGGACACCACCACCCTACTTGCTCCCCAGTTCCAGGCATGAGGCCCGAGGCTGAGGGATACCAAGTCCTGTGGGGCCGAAAGGGGCAGGGCTTGGGCCAAGTGTAGCCTGACCCCACTGGGCATCAGCATGTGGGACACACTTTCAATCTGAGTGACACCTTACCAGCTCTGCGGGCAGGGAGGGGACACATTGGGGAGGAGTAGCTCTGGTGTGGGGACTCGGGTACCCATCACAGGATATGGATCCTAACTTTCCTGGGGTCTCAAGTCTCCCTGGGGGACAGCAGTTGCCCCTGAGGGCTGATCAGGAGCTTCCAGGGGAGAGCTTAGCCCTGTGGGCTCCCGGGGACATTGCAGCGCTCCCCTTTTCTTCTGAGGGACTTTTCCAAAAGGAAAGAGGGCTGAAGAGGTTGGCCCTATGGTGATGCCATGAAGCTTCTGACCAGGTGACACCTGCTCTGTGGTCCCCTGAGACACCTGACAGGGCAGAGTCTTCCCTGACTGAGTACAGCTGTGGGATGCAGGCTCCAAGCCCCCACACACCTGCACCCACAGTGTTCCCAGGGTGTCCCCAGCTCCTTGTGGTGGGCAGAGCAAAGCAGGCTGAGACCTCTTCATGGGCCTCCTAAAGCAGACATTTATTTTTGTTATTAAAGAGACTAGAGTCCAGAGTGGGACCATCTAGGGACACTGGGCCACTTCTTTTGGGGACAAGGGTAGACAGCCATGGTGGAGGCCTGAGCTGCCAAATGACAGCAGGAGGTACTGGTGACTTTCTGGTGAGGGGAAGTGCTGGATGGAGACGGCTGGCAGGGCCCTCTGTGTTGCTGCTGTCCAGACCAACTCCATCGGGTACATAAAATCGAGCCCTTTAGGTTTTTCCTCCAGCCTGGCTCCCCCTGGGCCTTCTTTGTTTGGCATCCAGGCTGCATTGCTGCGTCTGGCTCCTGTCACCCAGTGGCCTTTCTCCAGGCAGTGGCTGCAGTGTGGATCAGAGGTGGACACCAGTGCTGCAAGGGCCACTGTACCGTTGTCACTCAGTCCTCTGTTCACTCGGTGTTTAGAGCTGTGGTGGGACACACCCAGTCTACCGTGCACCATCACCAGTGTCCTTATCAAGGCCCAGCACCCCCGCAGGAAGCTCCAGCCCCAGATGCTGGTGCGGCCCACCCAGGCTGGATTAAGGGCTGGCTGGCTGCCACCCAGGGCTTTTCCTTCTCCAGGTGGCGCTGTGACAATAGAGGGTCAGCCTCTTCCTGCAGGGCTTCCTGTGCCCACTTAAGTTCCCTCCAGCTTGAGGAAGCCCTTATCGCCGAATCTGTACTCTGTGCATGGGTTCCACCCCAGGACAGTGTCAGATGCCCCACACGCATGATCCAGCACTGGCTGTGGCTAGGTAGGGCCTGCCTGGCTTCCCTGGGCCCTGCGAAACTCCTGGTGACAGATGAAAGATCCATCCATCCATCCATCCATCCATCCATCCAACCATCTATCGTGGTACTGGAGTTTGAACCCCAAGCCTTCACACTGAGCTACATCCTCAACCCTTTTTAAACTTTTTTATTTCGAGGCAAGGTCCGGCTAATTCGCTAAATTGCCACGCTGGGCTCAAACTGGGTGATCCTCCTGTCTGAACCCCCAAGAGTGCTGGAATTACAAGTCAACTATGGGGTGCACCACAGGACCTCCAGAAGGGCAGACATGCAGGCTCAGCCTCGACCTGAGAGGCCACGCCCCTATCTTGGGCGGGGCCGAACTTGGCCAACCACAGGTCCCATGGTATGCAAATAAGGTACCGCCTCCGGGTGGGGGTGCGATTTCCCAGACTCCTTTGCTCCTTACTTCAGAAGTCGCCGCGTGACTGGACCCTTCGGAGAGCTTTCGCACTCAGGTCAGGCGACGAGGCCAGAAGTGGAACCCTGGCGCCCCGCTCAGCACCGGAAGTCGCATCCCCGGCGAGGCCGGCCGGCCTGCGGCTCCGGAAGTGGTCACGGGTCTCGCTATTTCCGGCCGCCGGTGGCCGGGGAGGAGGAGTGGCCGCGGCGGCCCGGGGCTGGGGCCGGTGCACCCATGGCGGAGGGCGGCAGCCCCGACGGGCGGGCAGGGCCTGGGCCCGCAGGTACCGTGGGCGCGGCCGCTGGGCGGTGGGGCTCGGGGGCCTGGGGCCGTGGGAGCCTCGCTGGGTCTGTCAGCGCCGTGCGCCTGCGACCACGACCGCGCGAGGCTGCGCTGCTCGCGGCCCGCTCCCCGGGGAAGTGGCTGTTTAACCGCCGTCCGGGGAGCTGGCACGGTTTACTAGGACTCCAGCGAAATGGGACACGGGTCCTCCTGCATCTGTGAGCGCTCGGGTCCCGGGAGGCCGCGGGCGGCCAGGTACCTCCTGCCGAGTCCCCGCCCCCGCCCCGGTCCGCACCCCGCGCCGCGGACCCAGACGCGCAGCTCTGAGTGACACAGCACGCCCGGCGGCGAGGAAGGGGCACGTTGCCCCGCAGAACAGCCTCCGTAGACCTGGCGACGCCACGAGGTCCTGCTGCAGCGGGCTCCCTCTACCCGGCTGCTTTCGGAGCTCGCCGCGTGTGCCCCGTGCTTTGCGTGCTCACCTGTGCTTTTGGAGCGCTGCTTTTCCAAGAGTTTGTCACTCTTCAGAAACAGCGACGTTTGTTACTCAGACTTTTAAATATGCAAAAACCCAAAAGCGTGAGACAGTGCAAGTAGCTTTTAAAAAGATCTATTTCCTTCCCTCCCTATATTTAACAAATGTTGAGAATTACTGCTTGCTGGACCTAGCTCGGGAGACCACAGTGGACGGAATGAACTGGACACGTCCTCTGCCGTCCTGGTCTGTTTGCCTTGGTTTGAGCTCCAAGGCAGCCAGGATCTTAGGGTCTGCCAGGTCATCTCCGCAAGAGTAAGAGGTTGGAAAGTAGGGACGGTCGTTGTTTCCCGGTGTGGAGAGGGGTCCTGTGGGAGAAAGTCAGTGCCACACTGCACAGGGCTCCTTTTTTTTAAAACCCATGCTCAGTGCTTTGTTGTTTACTGTTTTCCTCTTGCGGTGAAGAGGGAATGTTAGGCTTCAGGGCCACCCTGGGGTGACCGTGTTGCCACAGGAGCAGCTGATCAGAAGCTCCAACTTGCAGTTATCTTTAACTGCAACTTCTACATCTGGAAAAAGCCCACTTGTGAGAGAAGTGCTTTGTAACCGTGTTTTCGTTGCATGGCAGGGCAAGGACTTGACCCAATAGGAATAAGCAGAATCTCTGTGCTTGTCTGTGTAATTGCCTGTACCAAGCCCTTCCATCCTGGAGTGTATTTTGGGGTGTGTATGAGTTGGCTGTGGTGTGAGTCCAGAAATCAGGGTACCTGATTACGTGCCCCACTTGTTGAGTATACTTTTCTATCCACTGATATTGATGCTGTTTTATCACAAATTGAGTTATAATAATGTCTTTCTGGGCAGTAGACTCTGTTCATGCTTTTATTCGATGAGAGTTCTGATATCCAGTATAGTAGATCTTTTTTTGTTATTCTTATTAAAAAAGTTATTCTCACTTATATGTTTAAGTAAATCTTAGCGTTTTTATAAAAAACCCTGAAGAGATTATTAAACTTTGTTTATTGGTAACATTTAAAATTTCTCTTATTAAATGGTCTCATCCTAGTGCCTGGTGTGGTCTTTCTCCTTACTTTAATGGTTTTATTGTTTTTCAGCATATAGGGCTGGATTGATTTATATACAGGTATTTTAGCTTTCCTTTTTATTAAGATGTAACTTCTGTTTTTTTTTGTCTTTTTGAGACAGTGTCCCACTATGCAGTTCAGGCTGGCCTTGAGCTCACTTTTGTAGCCCAGGCTGGTCTTGAACTTGCACCGAGCCTCCTGCCTCAGCCTCCCGAGTGCTGGGATCACAGGCGTGTGCCACCACGCCCCGCTAAGACATAACTTCTGTACAGCATAGGATTACTGTTTTAGCTTTACTGTTTGTATCGGTCCATTTTCATGTCTATTATAAAGTGCCAGAGGCAGGCTGACAGTATAAAGAAACGGAGATTACTGCAGTCTCAGAGCCCGAGAGCGTGTTACAGGCTCTGGTGAGGGGCCTTCATTTTGTGTCACCTCCTAGCAGTTAGCAGTTATGAGAGAGGTGCTCTTTATCAAATCAACAAGACACCAGAAGTGGAGGACTGGGCTCGGGATCCTACAGTGCTGCCCTGCAAGAGCTAACTGGAGTCCCAAGAGAATATGCCGGTTTCCTCTGAAGGCTAGACTCTCCCCACAACTACCTTCAAGGCCACACCTCTTAAAAGTCCACACTGTGTGCCGCGACTGCCCCCTTGGGGAACCAAGCCTCCCACATGTTGTCCTCAAAAGTTCAATCCCTAGAACCCCTCTCCCCCATAAAGACAAGAGGGCCAGCCAAATAGCTCAGCGGATTAAAGCACCTCCAAGCAGGTGCAGGGGTCAGGCGTCTGATCTCCTGCCTGCAGGTCCTGACCCCGGGGTGGGCTGAGACGGAGGTGGTGTGGTATTTGCCTGTAATCCTAGCTCTTGGGAGGCTGTAAACAGGTGTCTCACTAGCATCTGATCTAGTAGTGAGACCCTGAAGGCCCTGTGGACCCTTCCCTACACACACACAAGAAAAGACATTGTGACAGAGATAACAAGAGAAAGAAGAAAACTAGCGAGTGAATTGTCCTTTCCTCATTCCCTCTCTCCCCATTGAGCTACTTCCTGCTTTAAAATTTTGTTGCTCAGGCTGAGTCTCAAGTTGTGATCCTCCAGCCTCAACTTCTCAGAGTGCTGGGCTTATAGATGTGCACCACCATGGCCAGCTGGTGCTTGGCTGACCTTTGGCACATCACAGGTCTTTTTGTATGAAGGGGGAGATGGCGACGAGCCTCTTTCATGTTTCCCAGGTTTTTTTTTGTACCTGGGATTGAACTCAGGACCTTGCACTTCATATTGCTTAGTGTTAGTATGTTCTGATATTCTTGAGATCAATTAAAGTATTTACGTGCTAGATTTTTTTGGATGCAATCCTTATTTGTTTGGTCATTATTTAATATCATGGTGTATGCTGTGAAGTAGGGGCTTGCTCTTCCCAGGTCCGACCCTCTTTTACATTTATAGTATGTAGTGGCTGGTGTCAGGACCGTGCTAGTGTGACACATAGCACCACAGCCCGGATCTTGGAGCTGGCAGAGGAGGCCTGTTGCAGGTAGTGCCCCCAGGCAGTGGCCGTGCGGAGATCTGTGTGCTGACAGGGGTCCCTTTCTTCAGTGCAGGTCCTAATCTGAAGGAGTGGCTGAGGGAGCAGTTTTGTGACCACCCACTGGAGCACTGTGAGGACACGCGACTCCACGATGCAGCCTACGTGGGGGACCTGCAGACACTCAGGAGTCTGCTGCAGGAGGAGAGCTACCAGAGGTGAGCATGTGGTGGCCGTGCCAAGCCAAGGCTTATGGGCAAAACGAAACCCAGGGAAGCCCAGCCAGAGCTCAGGAGCTGGTCATGGCGTGTGGCCAGGGGGCCTAGGTCCAGCGCAGCCCTGTCAGTCACCTTCATCCTTTCAGGCAGCATCCTTTGTGCTGCTCCTGAAGGCAGTTTCAGGCTCCTCTGTGTCTGCCTGCCCCTATGTTCTCTCCCAGAGACACTGTGGCTGCTCTTTTTTTTGTCCCCTAACTATACCTCCAACTTGCCGGATCCTGCCGGCCCCCACACCGGCAGGACGTCCTGCCGTTTTCATGCGGGGGAACTGGGTGAGCCCAGCCTTGTTCCCTGGTTGTTGTGTGGGTCTGGAATTGGAGTGTAGCCTGAGTGTTAAGCCCCACTGCAGCCTGAAACCCCTCCCTGCTTTTCCTGGTTTTTACTCCCCATTGTGGTCCAGGTGGCGTGAGCCTGCGTGTCTGTGCTGGAGCTGACTGCTGCTTTCTGTGCCGCAAGGGGAGCATTTCTTGTGGCTTGGGAGTCTGTTCCTTTCTTGTCCTTCTGACGTCTTAGCAATGCTTCTTGGAGCAGATGACACTATCTAAAAAAATACTGATTTTAAATTGAATGTGAATGAGTCAAGTTCCCCCAAAGCCTTCATGAAATGTGCAGGTTTGCAGCAAAGTGAGGCCTGCACCAGGTGCTTCCGTACTGCTTTTCCCCTTTTTTTCTTAAGCTCAGGTTTAGGGAATCTCCCATTGCTCTGATGTTTTCTCTGGTGTATACTTGATTGGTGATGAATTCTTGGGGCATTCCTGGTCTCTATGGCCACTGGAGGCTGTGCTTCAGGGCAGCCCAGCAGAGGAGGGGCATGAGGCTGGAGCTTTCTACCTTGAGCTGTGTTCAGATTCTGGTGGGAGTGGACCAGAGGGTTGGTCTTCAGTTGCAGGGTAGTGCCGCCCCACCAGCTGGCACTAGGTAGTGTCTTGTTCCTGCCATTGCACTGCTGCTGCTGCCCAGGGATGCAGTCCCTGGGCCACTGTAGTGACTTCCCAGGCTCTCACAGGGCCAGGGCCAGGGCCAGGGCCAGCGCCAGGAGGGTATGGTGTTCACCGAGTAATGCCAAAGAGGAGGAGCCTCACAGACAGCCCCAACCTCAAGCCTCCACGGATGATACTGGGGAACGGGCTTGGGGCCTGGCCCAGTTCCCCACCCTGCATGCTGCCCATCCAGCATGCTGCCCATCCAGCCCCCCAGGAGAGGAGAGGGGAGTGCTCGGGAAGGCTCAGAACCTGAGGACTCCGTTCTGGCGTTCATCTGCCTGCCCATGCCTCAGGCTTCCCTGTCTTGGAGTGGGGCTCTCTGGGCCTCCCCTGAGGGGTGCAGCAAAAAGACGGGGAGCACTTCAGAAAGCAGGGTAATTGGAGACCTTATTAGACCTGCACATGACCGACCAAAGTGACTGTCCCCAGTGTGGGGAGGCAGAGCTGCGGCCACCTGTCATGCCTGTCCTGTGTCCCCTGCAGCCGCATCAATGAGAAGTCCGTCTGGTGCTGTGGCTGGCTGCCCTGCACGCCTCTACGCATCGCAGCCACCGCGGGACACGGCAACTGCGTGGACTTCCTCATCCGGAAAGGCGCTGAGGTGGACCTGGTGGATGTGAAGGGGCAGACTGCCCTGTACGTGGCTGTGGTGAACGGGCACCTGGAGAGTACCCAGATCCTCCTTGAGGCTGGTGCCGACCCCAACGGGAGCCGGCACCACCGCAGCACGCCTGTGTACCATGCCTCAAGGGTGGGCAGGGCCGACATTCTGCAGGCCCTCATCAGGTCAGTGCGCCCAGACTCCTGCCTCTGTGGGTTTGCTTGGCTGTTAGGCAAGACCTGTGTCTTCACTTGCTGGTCCCCTTCCTCGGCAGGTGACGGGTCCACTGATGCCTGTCTGTATCCTTATTTTTTTCTCACTCGGCGAGTCAAGTGCTTATTCATTGCTTACTTGGTTAATGATGTAAGCACTACTAATGGCTTATTGATTTACATTTGAGTACAGCCTTGGCTATACCCTAAACTTCTTTATTTTATCAGTAGCTAGAATTGAAGTTGATTTCCTCTTTGGTCTTAGAGGTATGAGAATATAAAGCTATACAACTTCTAATTTTATCGCATTGTGTTCAGATAATGTGGGCCACACAGCTTTATTTGCAGGAGTCTTTAAGTTCTTAACTGTTACTTGTTAATGTCCAGGACCTTGTTGTAAGCGCTTGGCACAGAGCACAGCACCAAGGAGTTTGTGTTTGTGCAGTGCAGTCCTTAGCCTGGGTCCGCTGTGCTCTCACCAGTAACCTCACATCAGCTCCCCTCCGTGTTTCCATTCTCTGTTGCCTTGGAGGTTTTGATTCCAGTTGCATTCAGAAAAGTTGTTGATTGTGAATTATGCCTGCCATCCAGGCAGACACTACTGGATTCACTTAGTTAGCTTTAATCTTAGTGACTTTAACTAGTTCTCTGTGCTCACTTAGAACTATTTGTCTTGAATTTTTGTCTCTTAACACAATGTTGTGGCCATAGTGAGTGCTAAGTGTTCTGTTATCTGCCTGTTTTTTAACTATTCCCTTTATTTGCTGTCTTTGTTTCACGATCTATGCTTATTTGCTTTTCTCTTCCACTATTTTACAAGGCTCACAGTCTAGTTATAATTACACCAAGTTACCTTTATTTATCTTGTTGGAAACCAGTTCTGTTTTCATTCTTTATGTTTCCAGGGACTTGTTTCTATCGCAGATGGTTTTCCTCCCCTAGCTTTGGGGCTGGGTCTTTCTGTGGGTTGGCAGGTGTGCTATATAGGTGACTCTGGGAGTAATTGTTTCCTATGTAGAGGGTCAGGTTCCACAAGTAGAGGCTACATCAGGGCCTGAGGGTTCAGATGAGCAGCAGTGCAGAACATGTTTTAAAGGGGGCCGAGAATCTGTGTAATCGTTGATAGGTTTGGGTGCTAAGCGGCTGGAGAGTTGGTTTCAGGAGGATAAATGAGAGCAGTAGCTTTCTCTATTAGATGGTGGTAAAGCTGCGAGGCTTCTCTGTTTGAGACCTTTTTGCCCGCTGGTGTAAGCTGCATAAGCTGGTGTAAGTTCCACATTGTGCTGTTGGAGATAACATAAGTCTTGGATTCCCAAGCATTTCCAAGCATGCACTGATGCTAGGAGGATCAGTCTGTGTAATTCTTCTTGTTCCAGAAATCCTTCTGGCCTGTGGTTCTCACCATGTACAACTCCAGCCGTGGCCTGCAGCCTGCTTGTGGGCCATGGATGTCTAGATGACCTTGAAAACCCCCAACATGTCCTTGCTCTTCCCAGGGCATAGGACACTGCGATGAGGATGACGCACAAGAGCAGGTGTTCCTCTGTGGGGTGTTTTTCCGAGTTCCAAGGTGTCTGCTTTGGAGAGGAGTGATGGAGTGATATCACCTTGGGGTCCTCTGGATGTGGCGGCTGTGTGTCCCACATCACTTCTGTGGGGAGGACTCTCTTGTGGTTGCCGTTTTCTGTCACTGTGAGTTACCTCCCCTTGGCTGTTGGTAATTTTCTGTTTCTTTGTAGATGTCTTAGAGTGAAAGGTAAGGTGTTGTTTCTCTATAGGTGGAAAGTAATTTGTCCTGTTGTCTCTGTGGTTCTTTGTTGGAGGATTAACAGCAATAGGGGAATTACGAAAATATTTAAGATTAAAATCAACTATATCCCATATCCCATTCATTGTATTTTTAGGGGTGGATAAATGGCCACTTTTATCACAACTTGGCTAATATTAGATTGTCATATTATTCAAAATTATAAACTGATAGCAGACACGGCCCTAAGAAAGAGGTAACAACTATCTTAGTCATTTCCTGTGGCTGAGAGCCAGGACTGGGTCTGTAAGTCCACACCTGCCAGCTCCAAGGCAGAGGGCATGGTGATGGAAGCAAAGCGGTCCGCGCAGGATGGTCCAGGTGGAGGTAGGGGCAAGGTGCAGCACCTGTGTCTGCCCTTCTAGGCCGTGACTCCGACAGCGCCTCCCAGGGGCCTGCCGGCCTGAAGTCCTTGGCTAGCTTGAAGTGCCTGTGATGCAGTTACTTTCTGAGAGCCCCACCTTTGAGTGTGTGAGCTCTGGGGTGACTTCTAATCTAGATCTAAACCCTGGCAGAACCCTATACTAGGAAATCCAAGTGATGACAGGACTTGTAAGTCTTCTTGGGCCAGCTGTCCACGCCCAGTGTGCGCCCAGGGGAGCACCACCACTCTGTGAAGGTCTCGGGAAGGTCTCCCCCTGCCCGTGGTCTTGCTCCTTTAGTGGAGGCGAGGGCGGTGCCAGGGCTCTGCACTGTCTGCCACTCTCCTCTGTGTCCTGTGGGAGGTGCTGTGTATCGAGTCTGTGCCTTATTCCCCAGCTCCTGTCTTTCGTTTGTGTGTTCATGTCCGGGTGCACCCTTCTGCTGTCTGGTGAGAGCACCATCAGCCTTTTCCTGCGGCCTGAGGAGAGAGCTTTTCTTCCCTGTGGTCGCTTTGCTTCCTTATGCTGTTGTAATTGCTCGCAGAGCTCCAGAGATGCTGTTTGTAATGGGCTTATTATTAGTTCAGGGGTGGTGCTTTTGTTTGTATCAACTTAGGCAAAGTTGTCATTGTAAGTCCTTGAGTCTTACTACCCTATGTTTGGTATGTCTTTTCTCTTAGGCCTGCTTTTGTAGCTTTTAGTGTATTTTACCATTTTTCTTTGTATAAAATTTCGACCTTTATTGTAAAGTCTATGCCAGAAGGTATCATATATTTTGTTTTCATAAAAGGATCTTCTTTTCTACCTTGTTTTTGTTTGTATACATAAGTGAAAACATCACTTTTTCAACCTGCTACTTTATTTGTTTGTTTGTTTGTTTATTTGGCCTTTTGAGACAGGGTTTCACTATGCTGTTCAGGCTGGCTTTGAACGTACTGTGTCACTCAGACTGGTCTTGGACTTACAGTGATCTTCCTGTGTCAGCCTTCTAAGTGCAGGACTTACAAGCACGTGCCGCCATGCCTGGCTCAACTGCTGTTTAAGTTCTCTCATTGTTAGTTACTTTTTCGTTGCTTGCTTAGGCCTTTGCAGACACTGGAGTTGTGTACTCTTGGAGTACGGGACCGTTTTGCTTCTTCCTCTCCAGCTCCATTGATCAGGTGCTCCCTCTGGTTTAACAGCATTGCTGAGGTCTGCAAGACAGGTGCTCAGAGGAGGGAAGAGATGAGGACAGGCACACACTCAGCACACTGGTGAGCCCAGACACTGGTAGCCATCAGTGTCCTTTCCCTTATTTTTAATCATGTGAAAATGTTGAGTTCAGTCCTGAGCCTTCTTTCTGCTGTCTGTAGAGATGATCAGAGCTTTTCTGGTTTGCTTCCCTCGTCTGTTGAACTGTGCCAACAGAATTTCTGATACCAGAGCCCGCTCCCCACCCCCGGTGAGGTCGTGTCCATGGCCTTCTTGGTATGTGTTTAGCTTAGTATGTGTTCAGATTCTCTCTGCTACTGTCTTATGAGAGACTTTTAAATTGATACTCGGAATTGAAATAGTTGGTGGCGTTTCTTTTTGGTATGATTTTGGGTGTGTGTTGGGATTACTATGCCATGCTAATTCATCATAAGATAAACTGGGACATTTTTGTTCTTTTTCTTTGCACTAGTTTGAGCGGTCTTGGGATTACTGTTTTTTGAGACAAGGTCTTGCTGTGTAGTCCCAGCTGGTCCTGAGTTCACTATTTAGGGCAGGCTGGCCTTGAACTTGGGACAGCCTCCTGCCTCAGCTTCCTGAGTGGGAGGTTCCTTCTGTGCCTGGTGGAATGGAGTCTGCATGTATGAGTGGACTCCTCGTTCTTGGTATCTCCTGTGGTGCTGGCAGCAGTGAAGCTTTAGTCCTCCCTCCTTGTGGGAGACTGGTGTCAGGATTCCCCAGGACTGTTGGAGGGTGCCCAAGCTCCTTATAGAACATGGGGTAATATTTGTAGAAAACTTGTGCCCACAGAACCTCCTGTATATTAAATAGTTTCTGGATGGCTTATCAGACCTGATCTAATGCAGATGCTGTGTAAATAGCTGGCAGGCTGTGTGGCCTAGGGAATGTCAGGAAAATGGCTCTGTAGGTTCATTATGGAGTGTTTTTTTTTTTTTTCAAATATTTTTGATTCACAGTTATTTGAATCTTTTTTTTAAATTATGGCCAGCTGAACCTGCCCTGGAGCATGAGGCTGGCACAGCATGTGGTGCCAGGGATCGAACCACGGTCCCTGCGGTTGCCTCAGGTGCTTTAGACCTTGGAACCATCTTGCCAGCCCTCAGATCTTTAATATGAAACCTAAGTGCAGGGTGGGCTGCACGGGTGGACTGAGGCTGCTGCCCACCAGGCCTGATGTTCCTTTCTCCTGCAGGTATGGGGCTGATGTGGACGTCAACCACCACCTGACTCCTGACATCAGTCCCCCTTTCTCACGACGTCTCACCTCCTTGGTGGTCTGTCCCCTGTACATCAGCGCGGCCTACCACAACCTGCAGTGCTTCCGGCTGCTCCTGCAGGCTGGGGCGAACCCTGACTTCAATTGCAATGGCCCTGTCAACACACAGGAGTTCTACAGGGGCTCCCCTGGCTGTGTCCTGGATGCCGTTCTGCGTCACGGCTGTGAGGCAGCCTTTGTGAGCCTGCTCGTGGAGTTTGGAGCCAACCTGAACCTGGTGAAGTGGGAATTGCTGAGCACAGAGTTGAGAGGCAGAAGGAAGGTGGACCCCAAGGCCTTGGAGGTCTTCAAAGAGGCCAGGAGTAAGTGGGCTGCGTTCAGCTTTGAGTGCAGTCTCAGGGGTGGTGGGCTAAGATGCGGTAGGGGCGAAAACAGAGCCCAGCGAATGCGCACTTGGCCAGAATCCTGTCTTAGAAGTGCCAGTTTTCCTGAATGGCCATTTAGATTGGTCTTACCTTTTGCAGTGCCTGGCACCCAGAGCTGGTATCAGGCTGTGAGAGTACACGTATGTGCTCAGAGTCCTGGAATTATTTTCTCTTCCCACTTTGCTCTGCTCTGTGGCCCCAGAGGCTTAGAGACGGTGACTAACTTGATATGTCATGCAGTCTCTAAGCTCAGTTTCTGTGGCCCCTTCCTTCCTTCAGGCCACTCACATGCCATGACTTGGGATTGTGTGATGTGTCTGATTTTGCTTAGAATAAATTTGTATTTTGTTTACTTGTGCAGAAAGATTTTGCTAAAGATTAATCGATGGCAGGAAAGTTGGGACTTCCCCTTAGTGTGGGCGTGTTACCAGGGTTCCCTGAGATTCAGGAGAGATCTGTGTGCGTTCTGTGACCTTGCCCTGTACACCCTGCACTGCTGCCTGGGTCCTGTGGGCCCTGTGTAGCCCCTGACCTCTAGCTTCTGTGCATTTTTGTTGCTGGAGTGACCTAAACCCTCTCGATGAAATGTATCCTTATTTAGCTCCTGCAAAAGTAGTTGGCTCATATCAGGTGGGAACCCTGCCGCAGACAGGACTGGACACAGTCGTGACTAAGTGTCACCTTCTGCTCCAGCTGGTGAGTGGGCCCTTGGCAGTGTCATCTACCTGAGGCCCGGTCCTCAGGCTGCCCCCCCTGAGGTGCGTCCCGCACCCCTTGGAGCTTGGGCAGTGCGTGGGGTGAGGGGCAGCTGCTCAAACCTGCAGGCTTTCACAGATCAAGTCCTGTCTCTTCGTCTGGGTCCTTAAGCATAGTGTAGGGCGGAGACGCTGTCACGAAGACAGCTTCTTGGTTAACCAGCCGTGGCACAGCACTGGCATCCAGTGCGGTTCTGTTTGGCACATCTGCCTTCCTTCCTTGGGAGGATGAGGCATTAACCTGACTCCTCTGTCTCCTCCTCTGTGGCTCCCCAGGTGTTCCCAGGACCTTGCTGCATATGTGCCGTGTGGCTGTGAGAAGCGCGCTTGGCAAACGCCGGCTTCGTCTGATCCCCTCGCTGCCTCTGCCAGAGCCCATTAAGAAGTTTCTACTTTATGAGTAGAATTAGGTGCAGCAGCAGATTGAAGTGAGGAAGGAGGTGACCTCAGCGAATGCTGGTGCCCGTCTCGCATCCTGTGCACTGTGTCCTGCTGCCACCGCCGCCTTGTCTGTTGGCTGCTGAAGAGGAAACGGCCTTATTCTCGTGGACTGAGTTCCTCCTCAGGTGCTTGGGCCAGTGCCCAGCTCGCGGGTCGTCGTCGCCGGGAGGCTCACACAGAACTCGATTGCGTTTTCCTGAGTGTCTGCCTGGGGATTTTTGCAGTTGCTTATTACTGAAGTGGACCTTGATATGCATGCAAGTGCGGACCAGGCCTGGAGGGCTGCTGAGGTCCCCAGGAGGGAAGACTCCTAGCACTTTCTAGAACCGTGCTTTTGTTTATTTTTCTACTTTGCAATTTACTTGTTCTATTAAACCTAACATCTAAGTGGAATTTTGGTTACAGACAAAAAGGAGGGAACAGAAATGCAGTTCCAGAGTTAGTTTCCCCAATTCTGGGTATAGGTACTGTGTCCATTACACACAGAACACACATACGTACCTGTACCCCTTTCTGCTGCTTGGCGTTCTTTGGGGGACCTGTCTCTCGTCCAGGGTGGTTTCCTGGCCGCACAGACCGCTGGTGGTACCTGAGTCCATGGAGGCACAGGCAGAGAGTTCTGTGGTGCAGCCACAGTCTGCGTACTCTCGTACCTCGTATCACCCTGGCAGGTGTTGTTTCCTACGACCTACTTTAGGGAGTCCCAGATGGAGGGTGCGTTGAGGAGGCCCACGCAGAGCTGGCCAGTCCGTGACTGCCTCCAGGCCTCAGACCAGTCCGCAGCGTTCACTGCCGGTGGCAGGACTAGAGAGGACAGTGAGGTGCCGTCTTCGTCCGTCCCTCACCCCACAACAGGAGCTCAGTTGGCCCTAGGGGGTTGGGGTGCTGGTGCCTGCAGCTGCTTGGTGTCCACTGGACAAGGTGGCTGTGGGTTGGTTGACTCTTCCCTGTCAGGATCTGAGGGTCTCCGTAGCTGCCCCTGGCATCTGTGGGAGCAGTGAAGTCAAGGTCTTCCTGGGGAGTGGGGAGAGAGGCGAGCTGTCTTCTCAGGCCTGCGCTGTGTGGCCAGCTGTGAGGTCATTGGCAGTGCCCTCTCTCAGTGCCTGCTCAGGCTGCGGCTGTGGCTCAAGTCTCAGGGCTATAGATCTGTGGTGATTTTAAACTTCAGGTGTGCTTTTGGGTTTTTTTTTTTTTAGATAATTCTTTTTATTTTATTTTATTTTTTGTCTTTTTGAGACTGTCTCACTGAGCAGTTCAGGTTGGCCTTGAGCTCACTTTTGTAGCCCAGGCTGGTCTCGAACTCACATTGATCCTCCTGCCTCGGCCTCCCAGGTGCTGGGATTATAGGTGTGTAGGTGTGATTTTGAATGAGAGTCAAAGCTAGGTTTAGTCTTTCTTTTTTTGCTTTTTTGAGACAGGATCTTGCTGTGCAGTTCAGGCTGGCCTGGAGCTCACCAGGCTGGTCTCGAATTCACACCAGTCCTCCTGTCTCAGCCTCCCAAGTGCTGGAATTTCAGGCGTGCGCCACTGGGCCCAGCTTAGACTTTCTTTACTGTAAGAGAAACATAATATGCAGAAATTAAGTGGATATTTTATTAATTAAGAATTCTTTTGCATAGCTGCCAGCCAGGCAGTGCTTGGCCCTGCAGTGTCCTGGAACAGTAAGCTCATGCCTGCCTCTAGGTGCTGTGCACAGCTGGGAGGGTGGCAATTCAGAAGGGAGGGGCATTCAGTGGGATGTCGCGCAGTTACAAGTGAGGCCGGTGCGCTTGCGGTTGCTGCTGAGCTCTTTGGAGCTGCGCAGGAGGAGAGGATGGTGCCCGCAGGATGAGGGCACTATGGCCAGGAGAGGACCTTGGCATGTTCCTTGTGCTCGGGGAAGGCCAAGAACCAGAACTGGACTCCAGGTGGGCCAGCAGCTCTGAGGAGTTATGTAAGGATTCTCAGGAGGGCTGAGCCACCTGTGGGGCCCTGACCGTGCTGGGGGCCCTCATCATCGGAGCGGATTCTCGTGTTGCCCTTGGACTGTACTGTAGGGGACTCTGGGCAGCTTTCTTCACACTGCCCACTGAATGGGCTTCCTCCAGGTGAGCTGCATGGTGGGATATGAGCTCCGCCTGCCGGGGCCTGCTGCAGGGCCTGCCCAGGTGGGGTAGCTTGACCTGGGCTTGCTGCATAGCTCCTTGCTCAGGCCGTGAAACTGAAGGTGGTGCTGTGCCCCTATTCGCACTGGGCGGCTGGCTCTGGGGTCTCAGGCCATTTCCCATGGTACGGAGAGGAATAGCCTGGCTCTGTTCACATTTCTGGGCCTTATGCAGGCCTGCTTGGGCAGAGGATGTATCTGAGGGAGAATGAACCAGGCTGGAGGCTGCTCCCGTGTCGCCTGGCATATGGCCTCTGCAGGTCTTCTGGATATGTATACTGCCTCTTTGGTCAGATTTTAGAATGCCGGTAACTTTGCCGTTCAGACCCGTTTTACACTTTGCTCACAGCTCTGAATCTGAGACAGTTTGCTTGCTGAGATCCTTCCTTTTCCCAGAGCTATTTGTTTTCCTAAGCTTTCTTTGTATCTGTTCATTAAAGACGGTGTGCAGGACTGGAAGTAAGTCCAGGTGGGCATTTATGAAATCAGGCTCTGAGTCCTGCGGACGTGTGGCCTACAGAGCGAGGCAGTCTGGTGCCTGCTGTGGCTGCTACCTGCAGGTGGCCTCGAGGCTGGACCCTTCTTGGGTGTCATATCTGTTGCCACTCTCAGGGAAGCCTTTGACCACTGAGCAGTCCTGCAGCTGGGTCTTGGCTGCTGTGAACAGAGGCGCCAGGCAGGCCGGGTGGGGCAGCAGTGATTCCTTGGGAATTTAGCTTTGGGATCCTGGGTGAGGGTGTTAAGGTGGCTTTCCAAAAACCCTGGGAACCAGACATACTGAGTTTTCATTTCAGTTATTTATTTTTTTGCTCTTGTCACTTATGTAGTTATTTAGGTTCTGCCTTGTTTCTTGTTTCAGAACCTTTATTTGTTTATTCACTCATTTTTATGGCTGGCTCAGCCCGCCCCGATGGCAGGGCTGGCGCAGCATGTGGTGCCGGGGATCGAACTGCAGTCCCTGAAGCCGCCCAAGCTTTCCCAAGCAGGCGCTTTAGACCGTTGACCCATCCCGCTGGGCCCCTCTGCCTTGTTTCTTTGGTGTTTTGATTTGACATAAGTTAAACCAAGACGTGTTTGCTTATTAAGACAGGTAACTAGGCACACTTAAGTGGTAACCGTGTTTCACTTAGCAGGTTTTCATGCCACCCTGTGTTTCCTTTTCCTCAAGTGACTTTTTCTTCATGTGAAAGTTCACAGAAGTGCAGCATCCAGCCAACATGGGCCAGGAAGAGGACAGGTGTGGAGAGTATCTCAGGCCCTGAGGTGCTGGGAGGGCTGGGACTGGGAGAGCTGGCTATGGCCTTGTGCCTGTGGGTGACTGCAGTCATCGTGGCCCATGGGTGGCATGGGCAGGTGCAGTGAAGGCCAGCGTGGCAAATGTTTCCAGAAGACAAGATGGCTGCCCACTGTTGCTGTCTGCCATTATGGAGCCTGACATCTTAGTCGGCGGCCTGCTGCCCTGTTCAGAGCTACTGCAGGCTCAGGGACCCCCATGGTCCTCCCCAGCTTGCCAGCTACCTGCCTTTTACCACAGTTCACCATTTTCTTTTTTTTTTATATTTTAGGGAAGAGCCTACAGGGTGTTTAGGGTCTTACTACTAGGTCAGACTCACAGTGATCCGCCTGTCTGCAGCTTCCCAAGAGGTGGGATTACAGGCATGCGCCACCACACCCAGTTTCAGTTCTGAAACCTTGGTGTGCATGGGGCAAAAACGGACCAGCTCTGTGGACACCAGCCAGTGGACAGCTGGGCTTTATGCATGCGTCCCCACCCTTTTGGCGCTCTGGGCCCTGGAGACCCGGTGTGTCACACAAGCTTACACTGCCTGATAGCCCCCTTCAGAATGGCCCTGGTGTGTAGTTTGGCAGAGTTAGGCCCCACCCCACAGTTTTTCAGCCAGTGACATAGGCAGTGTTGGCGACAGCATGCAGGTCTCCTGACCCTCGGGTTATTGTGACTTGTGGGGGAGGGAAGGCGAGGGCAGAATGAGCGGAAAGTAGACGCTTGTGCCTCCCCTCGGCTCCCAGTGTGTCTTCCCCGCCAGCTTTCCAGGTACCACCTTCATACCTCGAAGCCTCCTGTTTTGTTTGAGGAAGACTGCCTCTAGCAGCTGGGCTGTGGATGGCCGGGCTGCCGTGCCCACCTGCTGTCATGCCCACCTGCTGCCACGGCAGGGCTCTGCAGTTCAGGGTGAGCACTTGAAAGTCCTGGAAGAAAAGGCTGCTTATGCCAGTGGTAATGGGGCTGGACATGGTCTTTTCCCATTGATTCTTCTTGAAATATCATTGAAATGACAGGATTTTTTTTTTCAAAAGCCCAAACACTAGGATAACTAAAAGTAGCAATAAAATTTGACACCTTTCAAGGAAATAGATGAATACTGATTTTACAAACACCCAAGAAAATTGTGTTGTAGGGAAAAATGAGAACACATGAGCATCTGAGTTGTCAAAAACACTAGGATTGGTAGTTTCAGGTCCCTCTGGAAGCAGCTGAAAGGGAGAGACCAGCATTGGAGGTGGCCTTTTAAACAAGTAGGTTATCCTTACCCTCAACACCACTGCCACCACCACCGCCAACGCTGCCACCACACACACACGTGCGCCATAGCTGTGGCTCCACAACCTAGTGGAGACCAGAAGGGTGTGCCCTGTTTAGCCTTCAGCATGTAAAACTCTCTTGGCAGGCAGTGAAGTAGATTTCTCTGAGCTGTCTCCAGCCTCGGAGTAATGGGGGTGAGACAGCTTGCCGCACGTGGCAAAGCAGCGACCACGTACCATGCACGTTGGACAGTGCGGCCAGGAAAGAACATGATTTCTGAGAATGAAGGCTCTGGCTTTCCAACCAGCTGGGCTGGCACTGACTTGGGGAGGGGAAAACACCTTGGCGTGATGTGTCAGAGCGCTGAGGAACTTCGGAGGGAAGGGACGGGAAACAGAGTGGCTTTGGAGTTTTCCAGTGCTACCTGAGAAACTGGAGAGGTGGGCTTTTACCGTTTCTGAAAGGAAATTATCTTCAGGTACACTAACTGGCATGCGGTCAACACTCGGGTTTTGCACACCTCTGCAGAAATGACGAGAGCGTGTGCTCCTGCAGGCATGGGAGCATGGGATGCCAGGATGGTGAGTCCCCTGGCTGGGACTCGGGCACTCTTAGCTAGGCCTCTGCTGCAGTCATTACCCAACTCCTGTGTGGCCCGCTTAGCATAGAGCAAAAGATGCAGGTAGGGGCCAAGGCTGAATCCCCAACATTGCCAGAAAACGGGAGCATAACTGAGGAGAAAAAACATGGCCATACCAGCGTGGGACAGTAGTGACCAGTGTGTGCGTCCCTGAACAGCAGTCGTGTGCGAACACACCAGTAACCCAGCCTGGTTATGTGCTGGCAGAGCCCTGTCGGGAAGGCGAGTGCGTGAGAACTAAACAGTCCCACTTGGCCACAGGGAGAGGTCAAGGCAGCAGCTGGAGGGAGAGAGGCCAGGACTTAGCAGGGCGAGGCCAGCCCGCCAAGTGACACCGGACTCCAGCTGGGAAACGGCGTCGAGAAAACCCAGAGCTCCTGCTTTCTGAAAAGGAAATTGCTGACCAGAGACTCAGGAACTAAGACACAGCTGTCACCACTCAGCTTGTTAAAGGGACTTTTATAAACAATCATGGAGATTAGGGGTGAGAGGGTATCACAGACGACCTCATGATGGTAAGTGTGAAAGACTTAGAAGAATGGGTAGGTTCTTTGACATTTGTTAAGTTGTCGAAGCACTACCAGGCAATGCGTGACTGGCCCCATCCCCGAAGAGGGCTGAGAGTCTTGGCATGTTTCCTCCAGGGGAGCAAAGCTCCAGCCCTGGCAGAGATGCCATTGTGTGTCCACTGTGATGCACAGGTTTGTGCCTGTCCCGGGACAGGGTGACTGGTTGGGAGAGGGTCCTGTCCCCCAGGATCCCCTGGAGGTGTTTGGGTTTGGGCTTGTTCCTTCTGCAAAGACTAGTGCTGTCACACGGGAATGAGAGCTTCTGTCTGGGGACTGCACTCACTGCTGAGAGGGCTGGTACAGAGCGTGGTCCCTTTTGTCCCTGGGCCCGCTTCCCCATCCACTTCCTGCTGTTGTGGCTGTCTCATGCCCTTGGCTCATCAGCTTCCCAGCCTCCTGCGCTGTGAGGCAAGCATACCTCCTCTGCGCAGCTCACCACCAGTGGACAGTGCCTTGAGGCAGTGGATGTGCACAGGTGTCCGTGGCTGTCCCTGAAATCCTCGGCACCTCCGGACCTGTGTCTCTTATGGCCTGCTTCCTGTTGGAGCAAATTAAGTAAAGGTGTCATAGGGCTTGTAGCCTAGTGGTAGGCCCAAGCCGGTGGACGGCAGCCACTTGCCAGGGGCCAGAGGGGGTCCCTTGGAAGGTGGCCAGGGGCAGGTGCTGGGCTTCTCGGAGGTGGGCAGTAGCCAGCCTGGCTCTCCAGGGAAGCTGGTTTGTGCCAGGTTGCCTGTGTAGCGGGGAGAAACCCTCTGGTACCCATGTGAAATGAGCTGGAGCGGCCTGCTGCATGTCCTGCAACGTGCTACAGGTGGCGCCACTGGGTCTCATGTATCTGAGTGGTGGGATCGGACCAGGAAGACAGACCGAGGCCTTTCCCAGGTGTGCCTCCGGGTCCCTCTATCTACGAGCCCTGTAAGGTACTGGCTGGCAGCAGGTGGCAGAAGCCGGATGGTCATGAAGGTGCAGGAGTGGTGCCTGAGGGCAGCCCCCACTCCCACTCCCTTTGGGGCAGGGGGTCATGGCTGTGCTTGGAGCTAAGCTATGCTGGGAGGGAGGCTGTTGCCATCCACAGAGCTGACTCTGTCTGTGGCTCCCTCTTTGTTTTGTTTTCTTGCTGTATCCTAGGGACACTGTGTCCACTTGACCATTGGCAGGGACCTGTGCGGAGGGCAGCTGGTTAGCAGCTAACATGCACCTGCCCCTCTTCTGTACTGCTGTCTCTGCCTTTGGTGGTCACGTCCTCCCTCCCTCCTCCTTCAGCAGCCACCACTCCCACCATGCCTGGGCCCCAGTGTGCCCCACTGCCCGAGGCCAGGGAGCAGGATTGCAGCACTTCCTGCTGCTGTTTGCCCACCTTCCCAGTGAGCTGCTACTGAGACTATAAATTCAACTGTAATTGCAACTGGTCTGGGAAGTTTTCTTTATTTTCAGAAATACCATTCTGGTGACTTTGGGGAGAGAGGCTCCGCCAGTGCTGCCCATGTGCTTCTCGCACCGTGTGTTCCCAGGCCTGAGCTGGCCAGTGTGCTTGGAAGCTGCCCCCCACGTGGGGGTCGCGGGGCCCTGTGCTGCTGTGACAGCAACCCCAGCCCAGCAGCCAGGCTCCCTTCACAGATAACCAGAATGACCCTGACACTGGCAGTTGGCAGTGCTGAGGGTAGCACCCAGTTGCCCACTGGCAGGGAGCCGGAAGCCACTCAGGCCCTGGGGCGAATCAGTCCACAGCCAAATCTTAACAGGATCGTGTGCTGTGGTCCCTCCCAGGACTAGTGCAGGGCAGCCCATGTCCTAGCCAGGAGACAGTGACCACACAGTAACCTGTGCAGGAGGGTGGGATGCCCTGGCACATCCCTGCAGGCCCAGCACTCTGAAGGCTGAGGAAGAAAGGTGGCTTGAGTTCAGGGCCAGACGCCTGTGGGGTGCCCACACCACCCTGCCAGCTCCCTGGGAAGGAGGTGCTGCACACGTGCCAAGGAGCTGCTGGTCTGGGCTAGGCTGGCTGGACTAGCTGGCTTGCAGGAGCCCCTGTCTGGGGGTGCCCCATTCACTGCCTGGGGTACTTGCAGCCCTGGCTGGAAGCTCTGATGGCTGCCAGTTTTTCGCCTGGGAGCCAGCCTGTGCCCTGCATTTCCCCAGGAGCGGGATGTGGGGGCCACCAGGGGGCTGCAGGGCCCTGGGGCAGGCGGAAGCAGCCTCCTCCACCAGTGCCCCTCTGCCGCCCTCTGCCTGCAGAGCCGGCATCGCGTCCTTGCCCGCTAGTAAGGCTTGGTGCAGGACCTGCATGTGCAAGCACACGTGTGCCATGCAGGTCCTAAAGAAGGAGCAGCAGGCTGGGTTCAGCGGTTTCCAGAACACAAAGCCTTGTGCTGGTGTCAGTCAGCTTTGCTCCAAAATTGCGCTCCTCTTGGGTAGGACTCGGTGAGCCCTGGCGCACCCTGGCCTGGGGCCAAAAGCTGCTACTCACCAGGAGTGCTGCTGCTTCTGGGTGAGCTGTCGCTGCCCTCTCCAGCTCTGGCCCAGGTAATGACAGGCTCCTGGGCTGTCAGGCTGGTGCTGCACTGTCAGGTCCACTCCTTGATCCGTCTGTGCCGCGTCCTTCCGTTTGGGCCCTCGGGTGGAAGGACACAGCTTTTGTGCACAGTTGGCTCCTCCAGGCAGGGGAGGCCTGGAGGTCCCAGCAACCTTCCTGTGCAGCCTGCTTTCAGACAGTGCTTTGGAGCAGCAGGAGAAGGCATGGTTTGGTTCTGAAGCAGGTGGGGTCCAGGTACCCCAGGAAACCGTTTACCTGTGAGCTGGGCCCTCAAATTCTCTTGTGTTTCTCCGGTAGGATCCATGGGAATTCTTGCACCAACAGGAGACCCCTGGTCCTTCCATCCAGTGCAAGCTCTGAGGTATCTCTTCTGGCCCAGGGCTCCGCATCTGAAATGCCCCAACTCCGGCATCCGGAGTTCCCCCAAATCTGAGATGTCTGGACATGATGCCCCAGCATCTAAGAAGACCTTTAGGCCGTTACCGGGGTGCAAAGGAAACATAAGTGCGCTCCATCCTTCTCTCTGTCTCTCTTCCCTTCCTCCCTCCCTCCCTCTTAAAATGTATTTAGTACAAGGTCTACAGGGTCTTGCTATACAGATCTGACTCATCGTGATCCTCTTGATGGTGCGTCTGTTACAATTCCATCTTTAAACATGGGTTCCATCCCTAATGTGTCTCCGGATGTATATACAAGTATCCCAAAATCTGAACTAAATACCCCAATCCAACAGGCGGCGGGCCCTAAGTACGTACTGCACTTGTAGGAAGGGTCACACCATGGGCCCTGCCCCTGGCAGCACTCAGCCTCTGGTTCTGGACACCCAGCACTGGACAAGCCCGGAGCACCTCTCCAGCTGCACGCTGTCCTCCTGTGCCTGGACTCAAAGTGCCCTTGGACAGAAGAGGAGCCTGTTGGTGGGGGGCTGAGGAGGAGTTAGATGGTAGCTGTGTGCCCTCCCCAGAGTGTGGCTTGTAGACAGTGCACCATAAGTGTGGGTGGCGTGAATGTATGAGTGAATAAATGGATGGATGCGCAGTGACCTGTTCCAGTGGGCGCGAATACGTGTTGTAGACTGAGCGAGTCTCCTGAGCGCCCACTGCAGAGCCTCCAAGGACTCTGCCTCTGACCCAGTGGCTGCTGGAGACACTGCCCTGATGGCTCCTGCATCTGGGGTGTCTGGCTTCTAGGCAGCAGCCCTGGTAAGAAGTTCTTGGAGATGTGCACGTACGGCTCCAGGCCTCAGGTGGGCTGTGCACCCTGTGCAGGAGTGGTTGTGGTCCTGAGCCAAGCCGTGGAGAGCTGTGGGTGTAGGGTGGCTCAGGAGCATGAGGCCAGTGGAAGGGAGGGCCTGCTGCCCTGGAGAGCACTGGAGAGCTCAAGTGCCACGGCTTGGAAAGCCCGGTGGTGATTCCAGATGTGCGTGAGAAAATTGCACTGGCTGTGCAGTCCTGAAAATTCACGGACGTGGGCTGTCCAGTCCAGCCTGCCATCTGCTCCCAGGCCCGTTGCTGTGACGCTGGCCCTGTGCCTGGCAGACTGCAGGGCCTTCCTCCCAGCTGCATGCTGGCGCCTTCCCAGAGTTGTGCCTGTCGTCCTCTGAGGGTGGGCCCTCTTCAGAGACTCCTTGTGCCGGCCCTTGCTCAGCTTTCTCACTGTGGAGGCAAGGGCAGCATGCACAGTGTGAAGGAGGGCAGTTGCAGTGAGCCTCACAGCTTTGGAGCATTCAGCAGGGGCGCCCTGGCAGAGGCTTGGTGGAGCGAGCTGCTTAGTTCATGGTGACCAGGAAGTGGGCAGGGGAGCAACACCAGAGGGAGGAGCCAGGACCAGGCCACCTCTGTGTCTCGCAGACGCACCCCAAAGTGTGCTTTCCTCGTGCTAGGAGGCTTCCAAAGCAGGCAGGCTGAAGGGAAGCTAAGGCTGCAGCCTGCCCGACTTCCCCTCCCAGCTCTGGACCATGTTACAACTGAAAAAGGCAAACAAACCTCACAGTGTCCTGCTAGTGCGTCCTTGTCTGTTCCTGCTGTTCTACAAAATGCCTGAGACCAGGTCATTTAGAAGTAATAGAGACTTGTTTCTCATGGTTCTGGAGTGGGGAAACTCAGGGGCAAAGGGCCAACAGCTTGGGTGTCTGGTGAGGGGCTGGTCTGCCTCTGTGATGGCCCTGAGCACCATGTGCTCAATGGTAGAAGGAAGAGGGCAAAGGGCCTGGTGGGCTCCCTGAAGGGAGAACAGGCCTTCAGGACAGTCACCTCCAGGACCTCACCTCTTAGTCCGTCATCCTGTATGAATCTCAGGCAGTGCAGGGCATCTCACGCACTGCCCAGATGCTGGCATTGATGTCCTGGGGTGGCCAGCCCGTGTCTGGGAAGCCTCCCCGCCCCCCCCCCCCGCCCTCTTTTTTTTTTTCTTCAGAACTGGGGATTGAACTCAGGTCCTTGCCAGGCAGGTGCTTATTCTACTGAGCTATCTCCTCAGACCATGGGAAGCCTCCTTAAATCTGGAATTTAGGTAAACAATTCTTTTTGGTGTATGTGTGGCCCGCATACCATTACAGTTGGCTGAGTCTCCTGTATTTTCACCAACTCTGGTGACTCTTACCTGGAACAGACCTGAGAGAGAAGTGGAGTGCTTATGAGTTTATAGTGCTCTATGGGGGAAGCTTGACTTGTAAGTAGGACGGTGAATATGTTGAAAAGCAGGCAAAGTGATGAGCAGTACTGGTTCTCCTTCATGAAACAGGTTCGAAGCTCTTCTAAAGACAGCCTGCAGTTTCCCAGGTGTTCATCATTCGGGTACCTGCAGATTTAACCTTGCAGGGAACCCATTGCACTGATTGCGTTTGTGATCCCAGCTACTTCGAAAGCTGCGGCAGGGAGAGTACAGGTTCAAGGCCAGCCTGTGAGACTCAGTGAGATACTTTCTTAACAGAAAAATAAGACAAAGGCTTGGGATTTCAGCTTGGTTGTGGAGCACTTGAGTTGAGTTTCTAGCATCACAACGCAAAACAAAACAGACTGTGCCAAGCTCTCCCTGTGCTTCCAGCCACTCAGGAGGCTGAGGCAGGAGTGTTCAAAGTTCAAGTACAGACTGTGAGTTAGCAAGATCCTTTCTTCATGAATGAATGAATGAGCAGCAAGTAGCTGGAGCTGTAGCTCAATGGCAAAACACTCATAACACACACAAAAAACCGAACCAGGCAGTCGCACCCTCCCCAGGCCTTGTGGTGGCCTGGAGAACACGACTGTTGAGCACGTACTGTGTGAAAGCCTGGCTCACTGCGTTTCCTGCCCATAGCTCTTTTCCTCCCTTGAGCTGTTCTTGGAGTCAGGATTGGCTTGTAGCAAATTCGCAGTTTTCCTTCCTCTGAGAATGTCTTGCTTCCCCTCATTTTTGAAGTGCATCTTTTATTTTACTATTCTTCCTTAGTATTAGTCCATCTTGGTCACACATACTGATGGCATTCATCATGGGGAACTTGTACCTGTACTAGTGTGTCTCCTTTATCCTCTTCCGGTTCCTGCCCCCTCCTGTTTCCCTTCCGGCCGCACTTCCTTCTCTGCCCCTACCCTCTCCTGGTGCCCCTTGCCGTTTGAATGCATTCTTCCTACTTCCCAACAGATATCCTCCAGCATGGGGCGCTGGCTTCCCGTGCAAGAGAAACCGTGTAGTATTTAAACCTCCCGTCCGACTTATTAAGGTTACGCCTGCGAGGTGTATCCATTCTCCTACAAAAGGCTCAACATTACTCTTCTTTATGGCAGAGCGGTGCCCATTGTGTGTAGATGCCACCCCCTTGCTTCCAAGATTTAGCTGTCCTCAGCTGTGCTGCTATACCCATGGGTGCGCGCACAGGTGGGCTGGCACCATGTAGCGGGTGGCGTTCCCTCTCGTCCGGTCCAGTCAACCTGGAACTTGCCAACCCTCCCCCAATCAGCTCCTGTCACGCCACTGTGCTGCCCCTGCAAGCTCTTCCCTGGCTCACTCCAGCAGTGGCCCCAACCTGTCTCCGCCCAGGGCCTCCTGCTTCTCTTTTGGCCTGCGGCCCTGCAGCACCCACAGCAAAGAATTTCTTTGCTTTCACTGGCTTCTCTGTCAAGGAACCTTACACATTTATCACTGTGGTGTGATTTTTCTTTTAACTTTCTTTCTTTCTTTCTTGCTTGCTTGCTTGCTTTATTGGCGGGACCTGAGGAGGACAGCGCGGTCAAATGGACAGATGGAACCTCTAGTCCTCGCATTTGAGGAATCTCCACCCTGATTCCTACAGCTACCCCACCAGCACCCGGCACCTGGCTACACTCCCAGCGGCAGTGCGGCAGGGCTGTTTCCCTCTAGCCCCTGCCCTCCACCATTGACTATTGGCTGGTTTCTTGATGACAGCCATTTTTTCTGGAGTGCGAGTGGCTCCAGAAGCTCACTTTTTTCCCACATGACCAGTGGTGGTGTGCGCTTCCATACATTTACTTGTTGTATGAGACATTTTAATTCGGCGTCTGACAGTGATTGTGCCATTACCTCAGGCCTTGCAGGTTGCTGAGGAGAAAGCCACTGTTAGCAAACGGCTTCCTCTCAGGCCAGGTGTCGCTTCTCTACAGATGCTTCAGTGTCCTCTTTGTCCTCAGACCCCAGCAGGGTCCCTGCGATGTGATTCGGTGCCTGTTTTGGGGTGCCTTTGCTCAGCTTCTTGAATCTCGGGCTTCGTGCCACCAGATCTTGCCTGAAGAACTTCCAGCCCTGGCTTCTCTGAATGGGTTTTCAGTGCGTTCTCTCACGTGAATGTTGGTCCTCCACCGTGGTCTGCTCTTGCGCGTCTGCACGCTTCCACAGTTTGTTTTCCCTCAGTGGTTCAGATCGGACGCTGTATCTTGTCTCTTGTCTGCTTCACTGGTTCCTCGTTTCCTGTTCTTCTGTGGAGCCCAGGCAGCGAGTTTTCGCCTTCATTTTCTTACTGTACTTTTCAGTTGTAATGTTTCTCTTTTGCACAACCGGGGACTGAAACTCAGGCCCTCGCGCTTGCCAGGCAAGTGCTTATTCTACTGAGCCATCTCCCCAGCCCCTTGTTTCTTTCTTTTATCCTCTATTTGTTGTGGACTTCGTTTTTCTCGTGTGTTTCAGCTTTCCTCACTGAAGCGTACTGATGGTGGTGGCCTTAAAATCCCATCACATCATTCCAGCATTAAGTTCTCCTGGTCAGGGTCTGCTGACTTCTTATTCAAGTGGAATCATCCCTGTCGCTTGCATGAAGAGTGACTGTCAGCTCATCTTGGGCGTTTTGCATCTAGCTTGACCCTTCTGCTTTGGCAGGCAGCCCCGATACCTCCTGACCTGAGAAGGGGCTGCTGGGGGAGGTGAACAGCTAGGTTTCTTCCTCAGCCTGGTGACAGGAAGGGTGGGAAAGGGTAGTTGTGGTGGCAGTGGGCCAGGCTCCCCATGTGGCCTCTTTGACACCACAGGATGGTGGGGTAGGAGGGGCTGCGGTTCTTCATGGTGGCTCATCTTCACCATCAAGTGTGACCTTGTAATCTCCATAGAGAATGGCACCAAAGGTAGAAGGGGTGGACACCCAGGGCTGCATGGCCAAGTGCAGGCACAGAGGCTCCCAGGCCTGGGCACAGGGTTCAGGCCCTGCAGGGGCTTTCTGAGGACACAGAAGCTACAGGGAGAGCCTGGGGCTCCGTGCCTGGTACTGCTGGGCCTCCAGTCCTGGAGAGTCCTCCCTGCTCTGGGTCCAGGGTTCTTCCCTTGGGAAGGTAGGCACAGGGACTCCATGGGTGTGGGGTGGAGTTAGGCAGGCACATAGGAGAGGGAGATCAGCCTGCTCCTGGATGTTGTGTTAGTACGGGGAGTTAGACTACTGTTGTCTCACACACAGAAGCAGAATAAGGTCTTGGGGACCAGCACTTCGTGGGATCACTGCCCCTGCCTTGCTGAGCTCAGACATTATTAGTATTTTCCTGTGAAGCTCTTCCAACCCAAATCTGCTCTAAACGTCCCCCAGCTCTTCAGCAAGCATGCTACCTGACCCGGCCTGCATGAGCCTGGCCAGAGCTCTGTGGTGTGGGCTGGAGGCAGGCTTTCAAGTGCTGTGGTCAAGGAGCCTTGGAGCTGCTGTGCCTAGTGAGCAAGTTAAAGGCCTGAGTCAGCTGAGTGGTACAGCAGTTGCCCAGCTTGTGAGGGGCCTGGGTTGTACTACAAGTGAAACTCAGTGCCACAAACACAAAGGCAGAAGCAAACACCCCGAGAAACACGTCACGAGCAGGACGCGTGGGTCTGCACCACGCTGCGCTGCTGTAAGGAGATGCCCTGGACACCCGACCAGGCCTAGGGCCCAGTATGGTGTGTCGCGCTGTAGGCTCTGGTCCACTGCAGGTTGCGACTGACAATAGCCATGCAAAGCCTTGCAGAACTGTAGAGGGGACTCGAGCCCTCAGGGTGCTCTCTGCCGGATGGGTTCGGAGTAGCTGCAAAGCAAGCCAGTGATTGGGGAGCTCCAACCCCAGCCCCTTTCAAAAATGTTGAGAGATGGGCTGAGATGGGCTGTTGCCGCCTTCACGGGCCCCGAGCTGGCAGTCCTGCCTTAGCCTCCCATGTAGCTAGGGTTCCAGGCGTGCATCACTGTGCTGGACTGTGTGGCAGGCTTTGACTCTGACATTCCCAGCTGTGCAGCTTAGGAGCTGTCGGCCTGTCCCAGGTCCCTGGCAGGGGAGTCTGGCAGGGCTAGTAGCCGGGCTTGTGGGGGTGGAGGTTGGGAAGAGGGTGGAGCAGACCCAGCCTCTCTGAAAAGCCTTGGAGAATGACAGCTTTCACACCACCCCAGCCACTGAATCCAGGCCTTAACTGGGGCTCTAGTGGGAAAGGTGACCCCTGTCTTGAGTTTTATGGTTCAGATGTTGGCTTTGTGGTGTGTAATTTGGCCTGAGGCGGGGCTGAGAAAGTGCATTGTCTTATTTCACCCCTGACATTTTTATTGCAAAGAATTTTCAAATCTGTGGGAAAGACTGCTCAGACTGCTTCCTTGGGAAGCATTTAGAGGGGTGCAGGTCAGCTACTGAATGCAGGAAAAACGAGGGGTGGGGAGCAGGAAGCAGAGGCGGGCAGGGAGCAGAGAGGACGCCTGCGCCTGCTTCTTCCTCTTTGCACGGCAGATGTGCATCCTAGGAGGCGGCCGTTTCTCACCTTGGGTCAGAGGGGCGGGGTGGCTGGGGAGCGGCCTGTGCTCCCCCTGTGGTGACCTTGGCCTTTCGCCTGTCCGGGCCTCTCCACCTGTGGAGGGAGGCCAGGAGAGTCCACTGCCTCACTCAGCTTGTCAGGGGCCAGGAGGCCCAGTCTCTTCTCCAACAGCAACTCCAGCTCCCCGGTGCTGTGGCTCCATGGTGGTCGCCCAGGGCTGCACAGGGTTGGCTGCTGCTCTATAGTGAGCCGTACCTGAAGCGTGGCTAGGCTTCCTGGGAGCCAAGGTGGCTGAAATGCAACAGTCCCGAGGCGTTTTGTATAAGGGGCCTTCTAAGGGGCGGAGAAGAGGAGGCCCTGGTTGTGGCACTATGTAAAAATGTAAATATGAGGTAACAGTCTATGTAAGAATTGTACACGAAAGGCGCAGGCAGTTCTTGCCCTCTCGCTCTGGCTGTCTGCTTTGCCCTGTGCTGCCTGCTGTTGTTGCTGATGTCTTACACGCATGTTCTTTAATCTTGGGACCTTACCTGTGAAAGTCTCCCCTGGGCCCCTGAGCAGGCTGATCCTGCCCCTTCCACAGAGGCTCAACTTGGTGCCACAAAAGCTATCTTGGCTCCATACCAAGGTATGCATGATGAATACCTCACCCCAAGTACCCATGGCTGGAGGTGGCATCTCTGGGAAGAGACTGGGCCCCGAGGGTGGAGCTCCTGCAGATAGGGCCGCTGCCCCGAAGAGGCCCACAGCTGCCTTTCTCCATCTGTGGTGTCTCCCGCACCCTCCTCTTGGACTCCAAGCCCTGCAAGTGTGGATGTCTTGCTTCTGAGCTGCCCTCTCTGTGGTGACTTGTAGTAGCCTGCACAGGCCCCAGCTCCACTTGCTTCCTGCTGTGAGTGTGCCGGCTTGGGGGGAGGCTCCCCTGGGATGCAGCTCCCCAGGGTCAGCTCTCTCCTTTCACTCCGTGTTACTGCTGGATTTGTTAGTCTGAGCCAGCAGTGTTTCCCGAGAGCTTTGTGATTCCCGTGTGACCCTCCTGGGAGGGGTCGTGGGCTCATGGTCTGCAGCTGTGGTCACAGATGTCTGTCTGCTAGAGCACCTCTCAGGCCTGCTTCTTTTCCTTCTCTGGCTTTGGTTCACTATTCTAATTTTTTGGGAGGGAGACCCTGATAATTGAATTGTGTGTTTGTTTTGTCTTATACATGTTTTCATTTATAAAATTTATTTCTCTCTCAAGGTGCTGGGGAGATAGCTCTGTGGCGTAAGTGCCTGCCTGGCAAGTGCAAGGTAGTAAGTTTGAACCCCAGTCCTGCCAAAAAAATAAAAGAAATAAAAGAAATAAAATAAAATTCATTTCTCAACAGGGCTTTAATTTCATACATTTGATATATTTTCACTTATTTTAAACTTTATTATATATATTAATTATATATATAAATTATTAAAAAGTTTATTTATTTGGTATGGGATCTCACTATGCAGCTCAGATTCATAGTAATCCTCCTGTCTCAGCCTCCCCAGCTCTGGTATTACAGGTGTGCATCACCATGGCTGCTTTCAGTGGCTGGTGCGGTATAGGATCAGCATGGCATGTGGTACTGGGGGATCTAACCTTGGACCAAGTCCTTGCACTTTCCATGCAAGCTCTTAGATCACCAAGCTATCTCTCAGGCCCCAATATGTATGTAATGTATGTGTGTGCCTGAGTTATCCAAAAGAGTATTTAACATTTAAATTTCCCCACACTTGTAGTTTAATTCCACTGTAGCGAGAAAAGAGAAGCTGGGCGTGGAGGCACATGCCTATAATCCCAGCACTTGGGAGGCTAAAGCAGGACGATTATCGTGAGTTTTGGGCCAAACTAGGCTCCATAAGTGAGCCCAAGCCCAGCCTACATTGCGTAGCAAGCCCTGTCTTAAAAAAAAAAAAAAAAAAAAAAAAAAAAAAAAAAAAAAAAAAAAAAAAAAAAAAAAAAAAAAAAAAAAAAAAAAAAAAAAAAAAAAAAAAAAAAAAAAAAAAAAAAAAAAAAAAAAAAAAAAAGCCACAAACTAAAGCACAAAGCAGTTTTAAATTCTTTAAAACTGGGGCCAGGAAGATAGCTCAGGCACAAGTGCCTGCATGACAAGTGGGCTGAGTTCGATCCCCGGTTGAGTTCTGCAAAAAAAAAAAGGAGAAATTCTTTAAAATTGTTGACATTTCAACATATATCTAAAATCGGCTGTATACTTGTTCGTGCTCTTGTGCTTCTTCCCTTCACTTTGGATCTAGATGTCTCCCTCCCAAGGCTTCCTGCAGTCGCTGGGTATGTGTGCGCTGCTTTGCAGGGATGGCTGGATGGAGAGTGCGTGACTCGGGCTGACTAGCAGGGCAGTGCGGGGGCCGAGAATGCTGGGAGCCATCGGGCTGGGTCCTCAGGGCCCGTGCTGCTCTTGTGCTGTCAGCTTGTCAGTAGCGCCATAGGAGCTGGCAGCGTGTCTCGGTGCCTCTCACTGGGGGATGCAGGAAGCAGTCTCTGTTTACCCCCTGGTATGAATGGCAAGGAGTGTGCCCACGGGCAGAGGCGCCAAGCGGGATCTGGACCCACCTTTCTGCTCTGTCCAGCTGGCTCTGTGTGTGTTTCCCTGAGCACCACAGGGATCCAATAGACCCACACCACTCCAGAATTTAAAAAAAGTTTTGAAAAAAAAAGTTTGTTTTCTACTCTGATCAACTGCTATGAAGACAACAATATGCATTGTATTAACTATTGTGGCTATTCTCCTAATGTGTTTTGAAACTTTCATTGTGATTTCTTATTAAAAGTAATAAAATTATGTACATATATTTAAAAATTTCGTTTTGCCTTAGGTAGAAGTAGTCCTGTTCAGTAAAATGAATATGAAAAATCAGATTTGCACGTTTTGGAAGAGGTCAAAAATGACTTATCAGATTATTCATGCCTGGATGATAAAGGTGATGCCTTACGGTAATGTGCGCTTCCCTAACGGAAGAGTGGTGGGTGGTGATAATGACCATGATGATGACGTTGGCATTGGCTCTGTGACCCAGAATTCCTGGGACAGCAAAATGGAGCAAGAATCGACTGATACAGGTGCAGTGGGTACAGACTTCCTCCGTTCAGAGGACCAAGGAAATAGCAGCGTGGATGCGTATTTGCTAGCTGCAGCGTTGTGAGATAGCCATGCAAACCAGTGGGAAGAGCCGATGTTAGAGCACCATGATGGCCGTGGCAGGAGTGAAAGGTGCTAGGCCGAAGGCCAGCGCTGCATTCAGTGTTGGCAAGTGCAGCAGATGAGGTGCTGTAAGACGCTGTGAAATGCACAAAGGCTGAAGTGCAAATGAAACGTTCTGTATGCGCCAGTAGCCATATTCAAAAGTGTGTCATGACTCTTCACCAGCTAAACCGAAAGTATTCTTGGGGCTGCTATACTCAGCATGGACTTTTTTTTTTTTTTTTTTTAACGTATTTGGTACAGGATCTCAGCATGCAGCTCCTCCTGTAGTGATCCTGTTTGCAGCCTACTGAATTCTGGGATTACAGGCATATGCCACCATGCCCAGTCTCAGTCAGGCTTGGCAGGAGCAGTGCTCCATGTGGTTCCAAGGATTGAACCCCAGTCCCTGTGCTTGCCTAAGCAGGTGCTTAGTCCACTGAACTATCTTGTTGGCACACTGGATTTCTTATAGTGATTGTAGGAATAAAAATTTTATGCCCTTGTAGATGTGAAGGCTTAGTATGTTTTCTATATATTTACTCTGAGAATGAAACTCACAACATTGTACTTGGCAGGTGCTGTGCCACTGAGCTATATCCCAATCCTGTGCTTTTAATTTAGACATTTATCCTGAAACTTGGCCATCAGGTCCTTATTTATATAGTAATAAACTGAATGATGTTGTGAACAAATTTGTCACCCCCATCTCCCTGACTGAAATGCAACATCGGACGGTTGGTTTACTGGTTTCCAATTGATGTTGTATTTGCTAACAGAGTACAAATTGCTCAGTCCAGGAACAAAGCAGAAATTCCAAGTGAAATGCTGCAATTTCAAAACAGAGAATTGTGTAGTTCAGTCTTGGGATTTCAGAAAGATATGACACTGGCCTTAAATATGGCAAAGAAAAGCCAACTGGTACTGCAGATGCCAACGTTTCACCATGAGGGAAATACTGATAGGGAAGCCTTGACGAAATAGAAGCCTGACATGGAAACTTCCAACAGTGAAACCAAAGGGGGAGTAGATGCTGATGGATTATGCAGCAACTACAAAGTCACTGGGAACACAGAGCATTGGCCAAGGGCTATGTTTTCCTCAATCTTAAGCATGTGTGGCACAAAAAGTTTGATGGTTTATAAAGAAAATAACGTGCAAAATATCATGGTGAAATTTTCTTAGAGGATTGGGACTGGAGCATATAAAGGACCATTTACAGCAGAGGGAAAGCAAAATGTTTCTGTCCAGTGAAGCTACGCAAAAATACCGTGGAGCACGCTGGTGAGCCGACAGGTGGACAGGCAGGCGCAGCACCGTGAAGGTCTACCACACAGTGGGAAAGTGCGAGCGAGGCCCGCAGCGCCCTGCGAGGTGGTACAGGAAAGTGAACCATACCTGCTATCAGTGTAAGGGATGCCGGCGCCCAGAACACGCAATCGCCGTACGTGAAGACCGCCTTGGGCAGGTGAAGCGAAGCTTATGTCTGTGTAGGCTTTTGTTGGCCTTTACATTGTAGTGCATGTGGCTTTTTATTTTTGATGTTATCCTTTAGGTTTCGTAAGCAAGCAAACAGCTAATGAGAAAGCGTTGAGGTCTATTCTAAGCTCTCGTTACATATGTGACATTTTGTTTTATTGACGTCTTACTTCCCCGCTAAGTGCATGTTGTACAATATAGTAGGAAGCTCCCAACAAAGCAGGACGAGCAGAAAGGTGTGAGGCTGTGACAGAGGAAAGAAAAGCTAAGCGCACGGCGTGGGCATGGAGCACGCAGCTGCCACGTGTGGCGACTGCCTGGGGTGTGGCAGTTGAAGCAAAGCTTATTTTTGTGGTAGAATTTTCTATTGGTATTTTCACTGTAGCTCATATAGGAATTTATTCTGATATCATCTTTTAGGTTTTATAAGGAAGTACACAGCTGATGTGAAAGCCTCGATGTTCATCCTAAGTGCAATGCATATTAACAAGTTAATAATTTATTGATATTTCATGTTTGCTACACACTGTACGATGTAAAAGGAAGCTCTGGGCAAAGCAGCAGGACCGCTGAGATGTCATGTGTGTTGTACACAAAGGGCAGCGATGCGGAAGACACACCAGCTGGTGCCAGCGCTGCATGTGCACGGAGTGTGCTGTTGCCATGCGCGCGCTTCCTCAGGTGTGATAGCTGAAGTAGACGGAGCACGCTGGTGTTTTCATTGTAGTTGGGACAGGAATTAATTTCGGATGTTCTGTTTTAGACTTTGTACACAAAAAACCAGTTGTTGAAAAACTGGATGCTTTTTTATGAATAATAAACATTAACAATTTAATGCCTTATTTTTGTGATGTTTTTCATGTTAATGACACATTCACTACTGGTGGAAAAACTTTTCTTTTCCTTCCTTCCTTTCTTTTTCTTTTGTGCTACTGAGCTTGAACTGAGGACCTAGTGCTTGCAAATCAGGTGCTTAAGCCACTGAGCTGTCTCCAGGCCGTGTATTGTTTAATAAAACTTATAAAATGGAAATCAATAATTTATAAAGAGAAATATGCTGAAGAATAAGTGCTGCTCTGGAAGACACAAGTTTCGGGGCCTGATGACAGCATTAGTCTTGTTGTTTGGGGATGTGAGTGCCAACCCACTAGGGGGCATAGTGTGGGTAAGATGAGAGGGGCAGAAATGTGGCCTTGTCTTTTGTGGCTTGTGGCTTCTTGGAGCTTGGTGCCTTCCGCATTCTGTCTTCTGCCCCCCGTGACTGTTCCTCCTCCTCCTTCTTCCCTCCAAGTACTCTTTTTCCTTTGTCACGTGCCCACTGTGGGGTGTTTCTCTTTTGTGTTGCCCCTGTTCCCCACCATGTTACCTTGGATCTAGCTGACTCTGACCTGAAACCTCTCCACACTGTTAGCTAAATAAACCTTTCCTCATTGAATTTAGGCCTGTGGGTTTTTTTTTTTTTTTTTTTTTTTTTTTTGAGATAGGGTCTCACTATGCAGTTCAGGCTGGCTTTGAGCTCACTTTTGTAGCCCAGGCTGGTCTCGAACTTGCACCGATCCTCCTGCCTCAGCCTCCCGAGTGCTGGGATTACAGGCGTGAGCCACCACGCCCGGCTCAAGGGCTGTGGGTATTTTGTCTCAGTAATGAGAAAAATAACTAAGACAATACTCTGCTTTCTTTGTGGGTTCATCAAGTTTTCTTTTTATTCATATAATTATTCTGCATGTTTTAAGGTATATTACAGACATTCCTGCACTTACAGTTGCACTGTGCCCCAATACGTCTACAGACTGTGAAAATATCTTAGGTCCAAAATACACTTACTCTACCCAGTGCACTCACCTGGCCTTCCTTAAATAGGCTCAGGACACTTATACCACACCATAGTTGGGGAAACTATCAAATGTGAGACCTGTCTTATAAGGTAGTATTTGCTATTTCATGTAATTAACTGATTTTTTTTTTTTTTTTTTTTTTTTTTTTTTTTTTTTTTTTTTTTTTTTTTTTTTTTTTTTTTTTTTTTTTTTTTTTTTTGGTATTTTAGGGAAGGGTCTAAGGGTGTTCGGCATCTATGAGATCGTACTCAGTGATCCACCTGTGTACACCCTCCCAAGCTCTGGGATTACAGGTGTGTGCCACGATGCCCAGTCTTATCCCATGTAATTAATTGAATACCCAGAATATTTGCTACAGCCCTGGCTGGCCCATCGTCATGGCTGGCCAAGGGCTGTGGCTTGTTGACACTGCCCATCATGGCAAGAACACTTTGTACCTTCATTGCTGATCCAGGACAAGATCAACATTCACAATCAAAGTATGGTTTCCACTGGATACTCAGTATGTTCACATCATATTATTACTAATTTATTTGCAGTACTGGGGCTCAAACTCAGGACTTGTGCTTTCCAGGTAGGCGCTTGTGCCCCTGAGCTATCTCCCTGGTCCATTCTTTTTATAACTTTAAAACTATTTATTTATTTATTTGGTATAGGGTCTTGGCATGCAGCTCAATCTCGTAGTGATCCTCTTGTCTCAGCCTCCCTAGTGCCGGGGTTGTAGGTACTTGTCACCACATTCGATTCTGGTGGCTGGCAGGGCATGCGGTTCTGGGGACGGAACCCAGGTCCTTGGGCTCGCCAGGCAGGTGCTTAGACCGCTGAATTATCCCCCCAGCCCTCTTCGCCCCTTTTTCATCTCTTGGTCTCCCTTTCCCTCTTCAGAAGATGTGTGTGGGTCAAGAGCTTGGCAGAGATTTTGTAGCTGATGTGTGGCAGGCCACCCTCTCGGCCCTTACCCAACACTGGAATCCCCTCCCACAGGTCCTGCCATCACGGAGCAGAGTGCACATTGCTCAGGAGCAGGAGACAGCGGCCATGGTGGACGAGTGAGCTGCTGGGGGCGCTGCAGCTTGATCTTCACAACCTCTCAGTGAGGCACGAGTGGCTTTTTCTGTAAACTAATGCCACATGCGCGTGATCTTCTCAGCTCCAAGTGGTTGCAACCCCACAGCCTAGCCTATCATTGCCACCTCCTTGGAGCAGAGGTGTGGAGAGGCAGGGCCAGGGGCCCAGGGATTGTGGCCCAGAGGTGGGCTGTCTCTGTGCTGCCTCTTGAGCATAGACTCTCGTAGAGTCCTCATCTCGAGGTCAACTCAACTTGGAGATGGGGCCTCTCAGGCTTGAGCGAGCGTGAGGCCATGGCTGGGCCCCTCTCTGCTAGGGTGGTGACATAAGCAGAGGAAGAGAGGCCAGGCAGCATCCTGTGTGCACACAGGAAAGGCCCTGGGAGGACACAGTGGACAGACAGTGGCCAGAGCCCAGCCCTGATGGCCCTAGGGCTGTGAGAACTCATGCTGTCTGTGGGCTTTGTTATGGCCACCCAAGCTCATCCAGATGCCTCTCAGCCGGCGCCAACGACATCCTGAGAACTGGCGCGCCTGCTGCGCTGGCCCGTGGTAGAGCCCATGGCTCCCTGCTTCCTTAGCACACTTGTCTGCTAAACACACTGTGTTCTGTCCTCAGAGTCTCCCTGGATGAACAGAACAACAGACTGGAACTTCGGCCGCAGTGGCTGCGCTTCCCCTCAACACACACACATGTACCACATGCACCCACATATGCCACACCATATGCACTACACATGCCACATGCCCTGCACCCAAACATGACACTCAACATGCACCTCATACTCCACACGCGGTAGACCTCACGCGGCCCCCACACCTCCCGGCCATACACCACATGCCATCTACATCCCGTACTCCAATATACCCTGAGTGAACCCCATGCACCTCACATCACACACCACAGATACCGCACTCCACATGTTTCCATCGCACACGTACACCACACAGCCCCACACACCCCCCTCACATATGCACCTACCTTAGCTTACACACCAGCCACACCTCATAGCACGTCGATACCACACCCCTCATGCCGCATGCCTCCTCTGCATGCACTGTTATGGCTTGTTGCTAGGTCTGCCAAAGCTCATGTGTGTGTAGGTGGGGCTTTGAGGACTGACGGCATCATGGGCGTGTGATACCCAGTTGGTCCAGTGACTGGGCTGGCATGGTTCTGCCTGTGGCTGAATGGACTCACTGAGAGGGAAGACCCACTGTGAGTGCAGGTGGCACAGACCAGGAGGCGTGGAGCCTGGATGGAATACAAAGGGAGAGCAGGAGGGCTCCTTGCTTACTGCCTGCCATGCCAAAAGCGTTTCTCTTCCATGATGCTGCCCTGCGTGGGAACCAGCTGGCTCAGGACTGAGACCTTTACACCCTGTGAGCTACACCAAACCTTTCCTCCTCAAACATGTGGATTTCGGTGTTGTCCCAGAAATGAGCAAATAACTAAGACACACCCATTCTACCACACACGCTACTGCACACACAACCCAGCCCTGCACACCATGTATACCAGATACACACAACCCCCGCGCACCCCCACCATACAAACCATAGACACCACACTCACACACACCTCACATGTCACGCACAAACTGTTCACACACCTGTCTCAGTTACTTTTTACTCGCTGCTGGGACAAATACCCGACACTCAACATGAAGGAAGGAAAGGCTTATTTAGCTCAGTCTGTAGAGGTTTCAGTTCATATTTGGCCAGCTCCAAGGCAAGCGACACAGTTCCTGGCGGCAGAAAACAATGAAGAGCGTGGTGGCACACGCCTGTAATCCCAGCACTCGGGAGGCTGAGGCAGGAGGATTGATGCGAGTTCGAGACCAGCCTGGGCTACAAAAGTGAGCTCAAGGCCAGCCTCAACTGCATAGCGAGACCCTGTCTCAAAAAGACAAAAAAAAAAAAAAAAAAAAAAGAACAATGAAGAGCAGAGGAGGTGCAGCAGCTGTGGCGTCCATCAAGCCTCTCTCTTCCAAATTCTGCGCCGGTGCTCCACCGTAGCGATCCAAGCTCCTCCGAAGTGTCATGGCTGTGAAGATCAAACTTCTCCGAAGACCAGGACTTCTTCAAGGAAGTGGGGCAGGGCTGCACAAAATTTCCCTCAAGTCCTTTTTATATGCTTTCTGTGGGGGTGGCCCAGCTGGCCCGGCAGGCCCCAGGGTGGGACCAATCAGGTCCCAGGGCAGGCCCTCTGCAAGCTGCACGATGGGGCCCCCACAGCCTGGACCAGGCGTGCATCCCCACCACTGTGTTCCACGCGTGCTGGGACAAGGTCCTGCCGAGAACCTGCATCCACTGTTGGAGTCCCAGGGCAGGGCCTCATGGTCTGAGGAGGCTGCCCTGCTTCGGGCTTCTACCAGCAGAGACTGTTCCTGGCCAGCCTGCCCTCCCCTGTGCCCTGGGACACCTGGGAGACAGCTGAGGTGCTGTGTGCTGGGCTCGGGTTGGAGATCGAAGTCTGCTGCCTGTTGGAAGTAAGAGGGAGATGTGGACAGAGAGAAAGGTGCTTCAGGGGGCTGGCAGGCGCCAGGGAGCCTGGAGGGGCCTGGACCTGCCCTCCGGGACCTCCTGCTGGAACCAGCCCTGCCTGTGCTGGAGTCCAGGCCCGAGGCACCGGGACTTGAAGAGAATCGCCGCCTGCTGTTTGGAGCTGCCCAGCCTGGTGCTGGTGCCTGTCTCTGCTTGCAGCTGCTGCCCTTTGTGCTGGGTGGAAGGGATGGCCCTGTCTGGTCTTCCTGGACTTCAGTCTGGTGACAGCGGGCAGGGGGCTGAAGTTCCCCTTGATTAAAGGCCCCAGCACCCTGAGTGACACCAGCTCCTGGGCCTGCTCAGATCAGGGTGACCTTTGTGTGTTAGGATTTTCCAGCAAAACTAGGAGGTGAGGGCAGGGAGGGGCGGGTGGCTATAAGGGCCAAGGCCTGTTTCTGGTTCAAGGTTACAGACATCATCCTGGCCAGTCTGCACCAGGGCAGGGCTCCCCAGGGCTCCCCAGGGGCTGCTGCACCCCATGCCCAGATCCACCAGAGGTCACTGCTAACCAACCTACCCTTTGGCCTGCAGGGCCAGGTGGGCAGGGCCCACATTCTCACACGGGCTCGGCATTATTCAGGAGGGGCCAAGGCTGCCCTTGGGAGTGTCGCAGTGCCCTGGCCTTCGTCAGCCTTGACAAGCCTCTCTGGGGCCCTCCCTCCCCCCGGGCTGCCTGAGGGACAGACAAGCCTTTTCTCATGAGAACCTATAGGCCTGGGCTACAGATCCTCCCTGTGCCCTTGGTCCAAGTGGCTTCTGTCCCTCAAGTTCTGTCCCTCAGTGGCCTAGGTCACTCACTGTCCCCAAGAGGATGCTGACTTTCCCTATGTGACTCTGAGCAGGCTGGTCCCCAGGGTGGCCTCCAAAGCTGCTCTGGTTTTGCTCAAAGGAGAAGAGTGCGATTTTGAGGAGCACTGACAGAGACCTTGGAGGCCAGGAATTTGGGGGTGGGGTGTGGGGTGCAGGTGATGTTGGAGCCCAGCCATGCTCACAGACCTGATAGTGGGTTTGTGTCTCCCTGGGCTGGTCATGGTGTGGCTGGCTGACAGGCTGCATGAGTGACAGGCACGTGGAGGAAGGAATGCAGTTTCTGAGGCTCTGAGCACACTGCTTGGGGTGGTCAGGACGCGGCTGCCTGCTGGGCATCAGACCGTCCCCAACCCTGCCCTGCTGCCTCAGCCTGAAGCAAGAGCCTCGCTTAGGCGAGGTTTGCTAAATGCTTCAAATCTCTCCATGCACAGCAGAGTGATGTCAGCAGACGCCATGGTGCGCACCTGGAACGGCAGGGCCAGGGAGGTTGAGGCAGGCGGGTCACAAGCTTGGGCCAGCCTGGGCAACCTAAGAATTCAGACTCTGTGTCAAGAGATGGGGGGTGGGGAAGGAGAGCCGGGCTGAGTGCTGTCGGGTCAGCCCTGCACGGGCTGCACTCACGCGCTGCGGATGTGCCCTAGTGACAATGGAAAGGGAGAGAGGGCCGGGGCGTGCCGCCGGCAGCGGCCCTGGCTTGGCCCCGCACCCAGTCCACAAGAAACAGGAGCTACGCCTGACAAATAAGTTCCAGAAAGGCAATAGTGGCAGTGTGGCCAGCACTCAGGCCAGCGGCCTAAGCCCTGGGCAGAGCAGAAGTGGCGCAGGGTGCACCTGCCTGGTCCCCTCTCCAGCCCCACGTCCCGCCCCACACAGGCCCCCTGCCCTGGACCGAAATGTCACATCTTTCTCCCTCTATCCCTCTGCCTTCTGTAGGCACCTGTCTAGTCACAGGGGTCTGGCTGGCCTGCGAATGCTATGCCCTGGGGATGTGGCAGGGTCCCCAGGGAGCCCATGGGTAGCAGGGACCCTGTGCCTGGCATCTGTGATCTGAGCCTTCTCATGTGGAGGGTCAGTGGTGGGGTGACAGGAGCTCAGGCCTGCGGACCTCGCTGGAACTGGAGTCTGGGGATCCTCAACAGCAGCCTGCTGGGGGAGGGGTGGCCCCACCTGCTCCCCAGGACTCCAGGAAGATTCAGCAGGCCTTGCCCTGGCCCATGGGATGCACGGAGGCTGTCTTCACTTTGTGAGGGAAGGCCTGACCTCTATTGTTGGCAATGGGAAGGGTGTCCCTGGACCTCGGCCACCCTGGGGCCTCACAGACCAGCTCTGGGTCAAGGGGTCTCCCAGAACCCCCTCAAGTTCAGAGCTATGACAGCTGTGGTTATGGCTTCTGTTGGGGAAAGGGTTTGGTCTCCACCTCCCCCTCTCCTGGGGACGGGGTGTCTCGGCCCAGGCCGTGGCAGGTGAGGGCATGGTCAGATGTGGTTGCTGCGTAGGTTCTGTGTGGCGGGTGGTGGAATCCTGGTCCAAGAAAGAATAAGAAAATAAATCAAATGTAGAGATGTTTAGAAACTTGGAAATATGTACAGAAAGATAAATTAAATGGATTTAAAGAGAAAGTCAAGAGCAGCAGAGCAGATGACTCAGTGCCTTCGGTCAGGTGGGTACAGAGATGGCTGAGTCCCATCCCTAGTTTCTGAGTCTCATCACATTGATGTCTTTCCCCAAATAGGGGACATTTTTGGTCACTATTTAAAAAAAATTTTTTTTTCTTGTATCAGAACTTTTTTTTTTTTTTTTTTTTTTTGTCTTTTTTGAGACAGGGTCTCACTGTGCAGCTCAGGCTGGCTTTGAGCTCACTTTTGTAGCCCAGGCTGGTCTCGAACTCACAACGATCCTCCTGCCTCAGCCTCCCAAGTGCTGGGATTACAGGCGTGAGTGTATCAGAACTTTTGTTTATTTTCATTTATTTATTTATTTTTATGGCCGGCTCAGCCTGCCCTGAGGGCAGGGCTGGTCCAGCATGCAGTGTCCGGGATCGAAATGCGGTCCCTGCAGCCGCCCAAGCTTTCCTAAGCAGGCGCCTTAGACCACTGAGCCATCCTGCCAGGCCTTGGTCACTATTTTTAAAAATATTTTTTAATCCTCTTTCTTCTTTCCTCTGAGACAGATGGCATGAAGATTAGACGCTGTGTAGTCCCAAGGCATATCGCCTCTGCCTCTTGTAGGCCCCCTACCTCCGTTGTTCATGCAAAGCTTATCCAGTGTTTTCCTTTCTTTTCGCAGAACTGGCAAACTCAGGACCTTGCGCTTGCCAGGCAGTTATCCAGTGTTTTCGCCCTCACGCCACAGTCCTGGCGCTGCCTGTCTGGGACAGGAGATGTCTTTCTACTCACGCTAACTCCTAGGACGGTGCCGTCTGTGAGGAAGGGTGGCCTGGATCTTTCCTGGCTCCTTCCTTTCGGGTTCCTGTTTGGTCCCCTTTGTTGCTTTCCCTTTCCTGACTGCGCTGGCTAGTGTTTCAAGCACTGTATTAAACAGGAGCGCTGAGAAGGGACAGCCTTGTCGTGTTTGTAACTGCAGAAATTCTCCCAGTATTTCCTCATTTAAGATGATGTTGGCAGCAGGTCAGTTATAAATGGCTTTTTATCAGGTTGAGATATGGCCGTTCTAAACCTTTTTTAAAAATCTCTAATAGATGTTGGATTGTGTCGCAGGCCTGTTCTGCCTCTGTTGAGAGGATCTGCGGCTTCTGTCTTTTCTTCTGTTCAGTCCCATCCTTCTTGAGTGCCTGTTACGGCTGTGTCTGGCCGTCCCCTCAGAACCTCGTGTGCTTCCAGGAGGTGCATTTCAGAGGTGGACAGGTCCAGTGCAACCTCAGGTGAGAATAAAGGCCCTAAGGCATCTTTATAGTTGTGGGAGCCAAGGGATCCTAAGCCCAGCCGTGGTGATGGCTATGTGGAATGAAGGCCTCGACCCAGGTTTTATTCAGTCATGAAGAGGGAGTGGCTGGAGGATGAATGACTGAGAATGGCAGGAAGTAGGTGAGCTCTGTGAGCTGGGCTGGGGAGGAGGCCTGCGTTCACCTCTGCGATATGCAGAGAAGGTGATGCAGAAAAAGTGATTTGCGTTGTACTATTGAGACAGTATCTAGTGTTTTGGGGCCTGGGGCTTCAGCTCTGATGTGTGCTCTTTCAAGCCCCAGGAAGCAATAGGCTCTGTCTTGACGTTTGATCCCAGCTGACAGCATGGAGCACTGGCTCTTCATCCTGTCTCGGTCTGGCTCATGTTAAAGAGCTGCAGTGTGCGTGATGGGGAGACGCGAGTACCATCAAAGACCGCCACCACTTTGCCCCCCACGAGTGGCGCGCCATGGAGCTGCTCACGGTCTCCAAGGACAAGCGCGCCCTCAGGTTCATCAAGAAGAGGGTGGGGGTGCACATCTACGCCCAGAGGAAGCGCGAGCAGCTGAGCAACGTGCTGGGCCCTCCGAGGAAGGCAGCTGCCGAGAAGGACTGCGCCCCTCTGCAGTAGAGCTTGGCTGGAAGTTGAAAAGAATACCACGAGGACTGGGAGTGGGAAGTAGAAGTGTGTTGTCGTAGTCACAGGGGTATTGTTCAGTTCAGTTCAGTTGTTGTTGTTGTTTTCATTCCAAGAATTGAATTCGGGACCTTGCATTGCCCAGGCGGGTGCTATGCTGCTTCATGTGTCCCTGGCCCTGGTTCTTAATTATAAGTACAATGCTATCATCTGGCAGTAGTTTGTGATGTTATATACTGTAAACTCTAGGCCAACTACTAAAATATCAGGAGTTTAGTTAGCAAATCAACAAAGAAAATAATCTATGAGTCTTAAAATAAAGCGAGCCAGTTTCAGTGGGGTACATTTGTGATTGCAGCTATTTGGGAGGCTGAGGCAAGAGAATGGCAAATTCAAGCCCAGTCTGGGCCACTTAATGAGACCCTGTGTCAAAATGGGCTGCTCTTGGGCTGGGGACATAACTCAGAAGGCAGGCGCGAGGCCCTGAGTTTGATTCCTCATACAGAAAAATGGGAGGATTGGACTGGATTTGTAGCTTAGTGGTAGAGGGCCTGTCTAATGTGTAGGGCAGTACCAAATGAAACAAAACAGAACAAGACCACCACCAGCATCTCGGCTAGACCAATATGCATTACTTAAAGCCGATTGAAGGGATGAGGAAAAGCCCTGGCTGGCTCTGGAAACAGGGTTAGGCACGGCCCGAACGGAGGCTGCTGCTCGTCTTTCAGGGAGACTCGCCCAGGTGTCCTCTGTAAGTTGGAACAGTGCGCTGGTTGATCTCGCACGGTGCTAGGTGTAACAGGAAGCCCCGCCCTGGTGGAGGTGGTGCTGCCCAAGAGCCAGGCAAGCTGGACGAGATAGGAGGGAGAGGCAGGCTCCACGCTGCGGTGTCACTGCCTCCTGCCTGCTCTGCCACGGGCTGTTTCTGCCCGCAACACCCCTCTGCCACGCTTTCCTGTTGGGCTCTGTTCTGCTGCAGGTGGATCCTGGCCACCCCCACGTGCTGCGCTCAGCTTGGAGGACAGACGGGCTGGTTAGGAGTCGGCTGTGGAGCAGCACCCGAGATGAGCCTGCCCTCCTCGCAGCAGCTGCTGTACCAGCGGATGTCGGAAGGTGGAATGTTTGTTTTGACTGTTCGGAGACAGTGACCATGTCAAATACTGCTGGCTTTCTGCCCAGAACCAGAACGGCCCTGTTGTCAGTTTCATAGTCTCCACAGTGTCCGGGTCTGGACTCGAGGCTGTCCCCTGTGTTCTGGAACCCTTTCCAGGGAATGGCAAGCCTCATCTGGAGCCGAGTGTCCCCTCTCAGTGCTGTTTCTGTGTCCTCCTTTGAGAAGTCTGTGCTGCACAGCCCCTGGTGCTGTCGCCTGTGTGGGCCCCACCCTGAAGGCCTCAGCTGCTCCTGTCATAGCGATGGGGTGGTCTTGCTCAGCTTCCTGTGGGAGGAGTGTTCTGTGGTGCCACCTTCAGGGTCCAATTTGCTGTCACTGTAGAAGTTCGAGTCCTTGGTTTGGAGGTGCAGGGCATGCTGACTCAGTTCCCCTGTAGGCCCTCGGCCAGCTCACCAGGAGGGAGGCTGTGGCTGGGCTATGAGGGGCCATTCGCCTTCCAGAGGCCCCCAGGATGTGCTGAATGGACCATTTGTGTTTTATGAACAGCTCAGTATCGTAGGAATGTAGCCCAGCCCGTGGCGGATGGGAAGGAGCCGAGGCTGAGAAGTCATAATAAAACACCCGTCCCGGGAAGCAGGCGCATGAATCATGGGTGAAGGTGATAATAACTCTTTTGGCAAATGCGTGTTCTCTGCCCCAAGCCAAGTATGTGCAGCCACACAGAGGGCCCTGTGACCGCTGCCACCACTGGCCAAGCAGATGGTCCCTTGCCGTGCATTCTGTCCCTCCTGCAGGAGGCCACTCTGCTTAGGGACACGTGGGCTGTGTGGAGGCCACAGATCCCTGCTGGTAAGAGTCTGGGTCAGGGCAAAACAAACTCACCAAGTGTCGTCACATGGAGGCTTCCCGTCAAGCCGGTGCTTTAGTTTTGGCCCAGAAAACTGAGCACACGCTGGAGAGCGCAGCAGGCAGTGAGCAGAGAGAGGTGGAGGCCGCCCTGCCGCTCACCCGTCACACACACGGATGTGCTGTGAAGCTTAAGCTCAGTGAAGCATGCATGCGACATGCAGGGCTTGGCAGGATCTCCTGTGGACCTACCGAAGGGCCAGAGAGGACGCGTGAGGGGTGTGCTATGCATGCACTTACCTGTGACATCTCACTCTTATGTGCGACACGCAGGGCCCTAGTCTTGGCTTTGTAAGAGAAGCAAGCGTGGGTTGGGTGGAGATTGTGCTTCCCGGGGTGCGGGTGTGTGTGCACATGCGTGCCAGTGCGTGTATGTTGTGTGTATACACATGGCTGGTGGGAGGACCGTGGTGGTCAGGGTCCCATGGGGTGTTGGCTGCAGCTGGGCACAGTAGGGGGCGCCCTGAGTGCTCATGGGGCTGCTGCCATGCGCAGGGCTGCAGGTGAAAGCAGCTCTTTCTCACACTGAGTAATGTCCTCCTGTCACTGGTCCAGTGCTCACTTTCGTAGCCTGGTTGGTGGGCCACAGCAGAAGTACCTGTGTCTGGTGCCCACTTCAGCACCCGCCTAGCAGATAGGCGAGGCCGGCACCAGCCTCAGAAGCATGGGCACGCATGTCTCATGAACGTGCTGTCTTCTTGCGCATGTGCACATGGGACTCCCTTTCCCTGGTAGCTACAGCCATGTCTGTTCCCTGCAGGAAGTGCCGGACCCTGGAAGTACAAGCCAGGGAGTAGACACGGGCCGCCCACGTCCTGAGAGGCAGCCTGGGGGCTTTGCGCATTTTCAACTTCAGCTTCTCCGAACCCGCGCAGGTTTCCCCGATGACTGCCGCATCTTGCTCCTCTTCACTTTTATCGCTGAAGGTGAAGTGAGCTCGGGCCTAAGGTGTCCTGGCTGCTGTAGTCTTGCTAGCCCCCGTCATCCTCATGGGGGTGAGCCGCCCGGCTGCAAACGGCATGGGGACCTGCGAGGGCCAACACTTGCAGGTGCCAGAGGGTCCTGCCTGGTAGATCCACATTTGAAGATCCTAGAAGCACCTGTCCCCAGGGAGGCCAGTTGCTCTCTGGGTCCTGTGGTGGTCACAAAACTGAGTAGAAGACTGTGCTCTGGACACACCTCACGCCACCTCAGTAAGAGAGGGACACAAATGGCCTTGAAACAAATGCAGAGGACACAGATGGGAAACACCTGTGCGCGGGGCCCTGGCCAGGCACTGTTACAGGTTGGCGTTTTTCCTGTCGGTTCATTCCAGCTCATACTGTGGTGAGAGGAAGAGCGTCAGCAACCCGGAGCTGCAAAGCCTGATGTATACATGGCAGGCTGGGGCGAGGCTGGCCTGGGTCCAGCGGGCTGGGGGACAATGGAGGCGCCTGTGCTCTGGCCCTGCCTGTGAACACAGCCTCGAGGTTGCGTTTCCACCCTGGTGGCCGCACAGCTGATCCAGAGGGGTGAGAGGGGCTTTGTGGGCCCTGGGGAGCAGGAGGGCTGCAGGGCTCCAACCTACAGACGGGAGCCCCCGGCGTTGGCTGTCGTCAGGTGGGCCACAGGGGGAGCCCCGAGGAGTGGGAAGCAGGGCGGCCGACCAGGAGGGGAAGGTGTAGAAATCTGACACAAACGCAAATGTTTTACCTTCTAAATCACCTTGGTCTTTGTGGTTGAAATTCCCGTGAACTTCCTATCCCTGTCTCCTGGTGAGGGGAGCCCTGGCTGCTCTCACTCTTTAAGTCACAAGTCATAATTCTTCCCTGGCTGCAGTCCTCCAGGCTGTGGCCTGACCGTGTGGCTGGGACAGTATGAAAATCCTGGGGCTCCAGGGATCCCCCTCAGGCTGCCCGGATCCCCCCTTCCCTATGGGCCTCCTGTGGCCATGACAGTCCAGTCCCAGGACACTTGGAAGTGACTCACCAACCACCTTCACCCGCATGACTTGGAGGGGACACAGAGCGGGGGCAGCCACTCGCCTCCCGCTTAGCGGCAGTGCTCCAGCCACCGTTGGGTCGCGGGCTCCTGGTGTGTTTGTCAACTGACCCCAATGCCTGCATTCCCCGGTGGGCTCAGGCCCTGGTTTGCGGACCCTGCTGTGAGCCTAGAGCGAGCGTGGGGGACATGAGTGTCCTGGGGGCTCAGGCACTGAGCTGTCCCAGGCCTGGGGCCTCTGCCCAGCCTCCTCGGCTTCTTCGTTCTCAGTCCCAGCTGTCCCTTGGCTGCTATAACAGAGCTCTTCCCCAGGATTGTGTTAGTGTCCTGTGGTCATTGTCACAAAACTCCCCAAGCCCGGGGACTTCTGATGACACACACTTGTCCCCGTCTAGCGCTGTGCTTAGATGGCAGAGTGCTCTTCTGGCCATAGGTTCCAGAAGCACCGTGCAGCCCTGGGTGTGTGGCCGCTTCTTGGCTTTGTCCTACAGCACCTGCCTCTGAAGGGACAGGCTGTGCCATGGAAGGGCTGGGACAGGCTCTGCTGTCAGGCCATGGCCTTGTCTCTGGAAACTGAGAGTGGCGCCTGGGTCAGAAGGGCATTTCAGTCTCTCCCAAAATGGCACAAACCAGTAGCTCACACACAGGGGTGTCTGGCACTCACAGCAGGCCCAGACTGAGGTGGCACGAGGCCCCAGGGAGGACTCATTCCTGGTGCCAACACTGCTGGTGCCCAGGCCACAGCTTCTCCTGGCCCTCTCATGGCAGGGGGAGGCAGCACCAGAGTCCCTGTTAGGGCGCAGACTCTACTCAGCAGGGCTGTGCCCGAGGGGTCTCCTACCCGCTGGATCAGGGGCTCTGCCGAGGCATGCTGCTGAGGACCTGGGCGGCGGGCATGCTGACCTCACTGTGTGTGGCTTCCAGTGCCTGGAAGAGCAACGGGACGGATGCACCAGAGCCTCTGAGCTGAGCCGCCCTTGCTGCTGACACCTCGTCCTTGGCCTGGTGACACCTGCGAGGTGTCCCCACCCTGGACACACGCGTACAGAAATGACCTCAAGCTGGGGAATCTGTGGTACTTTGTGACAACAGTGGTAGCAAATGAGGCAGCTGCGTGGTGCCACTCAAGATGAGCTTGCAGGAGGCCTCCTGGGTGAGACGGGAGGGCTGGGTGTAGCGGGGTGCTGCTGTGCCTGACACCCGCGTTTCCCGTACCCAGCTATGTGCCTGAGGGTATCCGGGTGGTGTGGGGGCTGACGTTCTCTTTGCTCCTGGACTTCTGAATCTCCTGCTAGAGCACTGAATAACAGCGGCTAAAACCTTCCAAGCTTCATCTTGGCTTTATAGCTGGATATGCCCTGCGTTTCTAAAAACTTTATTTCTTTAAAAATTTACTTTAAAAAAATAATGAGTAGGGCAGACCAAATAGCTCAGTGGATTAAAGCGCTTGCAAGTAGGAGCAGGGGCTGGGGGTTCAATCCCTGGCCTGCCATGTTGGCCCTGCCCCAGGGTGCACTGGGGTGAGGACTGAGACTGGCGTGGTGGTGTGTGCCTGGAATCCCAGCTCTTGGGAGGCTGTAAACAGGTGGATCACTATGAGTCTGATCTAGCAGTGAAACCCTGAACACCCTGTAGACCCTTCCCTAAAAATACAAATAAATCAATATAAAGAAGAGTCGTGTGCAGAGTTTACACATTTACGTCGGTAAAACAGCAGCTGTCCCCAGGGTGCCCTGTAGGCAGTACTTGGCTCCCTCGGCCAGCTCGCCCCGGTCCACCTGGCCACCACAGAGCAGCCATTCGAGGTCCTACTTCCTCACCTTCGTCTGGGTTGTTGCCACGGCTGAGATTCATGTGCCAGAAGCCTGAGTGCAAGAGGCAGCGGGCCTCAGGGTGGGGTCAGGCACAGAGCACCTCCCTCTTGGGCCCTGCCTCCGCTGGGGACTATCGGAGCTCTGAGGGGCCCCCATAGTTCCCACAGGAGTGGTCAGTTGTCAGGCGAGGAAGGTTCTGGCCTATCTCAGGGGACTCTTTGGCATGGGCTCCTGTCACAAGGAGGCCTCTACAGAGCAGCACCAGTCCCTATGTTCTACTCCCAGAGCGTGAACTGAATAAATCTCTCTATGTCGTGTCCAGTAGGAGGCAGGCTAGGACAGGGTCATTGCTGGCTTTCCACCACAGAGAAGTCCCGCTGCCTCTGAGCATTTGTGTGCATCGTGGTTTTTGCCTCGGCCTCTGTCCTATCCCTGCCCCGTCTCTCTCTCTGCCTGTCTCTGTCTGTCTGATTCTGTCTGTCTGTCCCTGTCCCTGTCCTTGCCCCTGGCCATGCCTCTGTCTCTATCTCTGTCTCTGTCTCTCTGTCTCTGTCTCCTATCTCTGTCTGTCTCTCTGTCTCTCTGTCTCTCTCTCTCAGGCTCTGTCTCTCTGTCTGTCTCTGTCTCTCCCTCTGTCTCCTATCTCTGTCTCTCTGTCTCTGTCTCTCTATCTCTGTGTCTGTCTCTCTGGCTCTGGCTCTCTGGGTGTCCTACCTGTCACTTGACAGCCCTAAGTGCTATTGCTGGCTTCAGGGTGGCTTCCTGCTGCATGGTATAGGCCACTCTTTCTGGGCAGGGCCTTCAGTCTCTTCTTCTCAGACTGGGGCCTATTGCCTTGGGTGAGGCTGGCCCAGCACGGGGTGCACTGCACCCTTGCTGTGAGTGAAGGAGCCCCGTACTCTGAGCCCCCATCCCTGGGCAGGGCAGAGGTGGGGAAGGCCCTGCAGACCTCCCTGGAGCCCACCACCTCCTGGGCTGGCTCTGCGGGGGAGTCAGTGTCTGCGTGCTCTCAGTCCTGGCTGTTCATCTGACCTGGCCGCTGCCTCTCTGAGTCTCTGGGTCTCTGCGAGTCTGTGGCATTGGAAAGCCCTCAGCTTCCACTCTTGATGGCCTGGGGATGGTTTGAACCTCACTCTGCTGGCTCCGTGTCCTCCTGTAGGGGCTCATGAGAGTGGTGGAGCTCCACAGTGAGTGACAGTTGTTGAGGCCCGTCACCCTAAACACCGCTTACGTGTGTCCTGGAAGTGCTTTGTGGAGGGGTCAGGTGCGCGGGTGCTGTCGAAAGCCGACTGCCCCGTGGCCATGGGAGGAGCCATGTGGTGACAGAGGAGAGACGCCAGCCCTGGTCGGCCTGCTGTCCCAGCCCAGGTACAGGCAGGTGACAGAAACCATCCTGGTAAGCATGGCCTGGTAGGAGCATGCTCTGGTAGGGCAAGGAGGCCCGTGTGCACACCTGAGGTGCTCTGCCCACCTCCAGGCTATCTGAGCGCAGCAGCAGAGGGAGGCAAGCTGCCCACGGGTGGGCGGGGAGCGTGGGAAATGCCTGCAGACCACTGTGTTTTTGGGTGATTTGCTGCACAGCAGGAAGGAAGCCTGAACTTGTCCCATTTACCTTTATTGTTGTGTTAATTGCCAGTGGCCATTTGTAAAGTGGAAATGATGGGGTCCCTTCAGTTAACAGCTAAGGGAGGGGTGGATACACAGGGTGCACTGGGCAGGTCTCTGCCAGGGTCCTTAACGAGCCCTGAGGAGGGGCACCTGGCTGCACCGCATTTTCTTTCACTTACTTGAGAGCTGGGGTGGTTTCTACCACCTCACACCGCTTTCTTTCTGTAAGCGCCTTGAAGTGCTCCTCTCGTCTGGCTTCTACGCCACGCGTTGGCCTCAGGGGCTGGGCCACGTCCTTTCACCCACCTTGGAGCACCAGTGGCTTCATGGGCAGTGGGCACTGACCTCAAGCCACGGAGAGAAGAATCCTTGGTCCTGCCTTGGTCCTGTGTGCCAGCCCTGGCTCGTGCCTGGCAACGTCCTCTCCCTGGGCACGACACGAGGTGGCAGCGTTTCCCAAGTCCAGTGTCCTTTCCTTTCCAACATTTTTGGTAATGGTGGAGAATAGGGAGTGTGTCCCATGTGTGGACGCGCAGCCCTTGGGGAGACATGGGTGGGTAGGTTCCCCGCCCCTGCCCTCCCCTCCCCTC